>JAOTQR010033075.1:0-51536 GCA_025774065.1 Solanum ossicruentum | reverse complement strand
TGTAGAGGTCTGTGGGCACGAGTGGGTGGAAGTTTAGTGTGAGTCGTAAATGTATTTGTTTGATACTCTATTAGGCGCCAGGACCGCAGCGGAGACCTTGTCGGCCCATGTTATCATGTGAATGAATATATGTGTGCTTTTCTGTGTATTCTGGGAGCAGCTGCAAGTGTGGTTAGTCAATAAAACAGAGGAAACTCTGCCGAAATTTCGGTAGAATTCTAGACTATGATTATAAAGGACTTCGACTTAGTATGTGATTACGTGCTCCTATCGGGCACTGGTCACGACCCCAGGGAGGGGTGTGACATAAGGCTACTTAGAGTATTAACTAATTTCATCCTCGTGCCCTCCCCCCCCCAAAGCTGATTTTAGTTAAAAAAACTTAATCTAGGGATTCAACCCAAGTTCTTTGAAATTCCAAATTGATCTTGATTCTTGCTATTGAATTCTATGTAAAATTCATTGAGATTATGTTCCCATATAAGATTCTATTTGTTGATTGGTTGTCCATGATTATTTTCTCATGAACTCTAATTGAGTTCATAAGGAACTCTCATTGCTACATATTTTGCATAATTATTTTACCAAAGAGAAAGCATAGCATATCAATTTTAGAAGTGAAGTCCAGTCAATTAAAGTACTTTGCATGACTATTTATTATGCATAGTTTTTAGCTTTTATGTGAGTTCAAGTATATTTGCATTTAATTATTGCATGCATTACCTTAACTTCGAAGGTCATTATTTTTATAAATTTTTTAAAGAAGAATGTAAGGACCTCAAAGGTCATTTTTGGTATTCAATAAAATTACCATTTTTGCCACACTGAAAGTTGTCTTTAGTCATTTTCGATTGAGTCTAAAAGTTAGATTTCAAAAAACATTATAAAAAGTTGAAATTTTACTAAAGACAGAAATTTTAAAGGTTTAAAGATTGAAATTTTGAGTTTTGAGGTTATCTTGAGTTTCGGATGTCAAAATACAATTATCTCGATTCCATCAGCTCTGGAATGCGAAATTTGGTTTAGGAAAACTGATGTAATTGAATTTGGAATTAAAATCCAGAGTTGTATTTTAGATGAATTTGTATCATAGTTTGACTTTGGTCAACATTTAGAGTTCGGAAACTCAAATCAAAATTTTAACAATTATAGTAGTCCCAATTGGTGGAACTAATGCTAGAAATGATTTCATTATAATTTTCAGCTTTTTCGAGGAAGTTTTGTTATTTGGAGTTTTAACTAGTTTCTTTGAGATCTATCGGGTCCCAGACCAAGGATGCCTTAAACTCGAATTACAATGGTTCTATTGAGTACGGAATGTCAATTCTAGTACAGTTGCATATTTGGGTTGTATTCACGGGGTTCCAGATAAATTCTGAGGGTTTATTCTTTGATTGCGAGTGTTGAGCAAATGTTGATTGAGACATGTTCTCCACATTTGTGGATGCTTATCTCTTCAAAACACTGCATTTATGGATTCTTCGCCCCATTCGTCGAGGTGTGATAGTCTTGACATCTGTGTTTGCAAAGTACAAATTTGCCTAAAATAGTGTGGTAATTGAAAAGATCAGGTTTCACACTTTTAACATTGAGCTCGATTTTGGTGGGATTTTATCACGATCCAATCCTTGTCATAATAGCGGTTGATAGATTCTAACTACAGGCAAGCTAATTACCCAACCCTTGGGTACCTGTCCTAACTCACTAGTCAAAACCATAACCAAAACAATAATATAAATAATCAAAATCTACCCAAAACTTGGAGGTCAACTGTATAGAGTTACAATAAAAACAGGTACATATCTATACATATATATAGATCAAAGATCATAATAATATATAAAACCAGGAGTGCTTCTACAAGTAAAAGTCACTACTGTACAAGGCTAATGTTTGAAAATAAAAGACAACCCTCAAAAGGAAGGAGATTGCGACGTAGCCAGATCTGTCGATGCTCACCCAAATGAAGTCTCTGTCGTACTCCCGAATCAACCAAATCAGTGCCTACAGCTAGATCCTGGACTTGGACCATGGGAAGATATAGAGAGCAGGGGTCTCTACTTAAATAAAGCACCCAATAGGCATCATCGATTGACTGAGTGAAATAATGTACATAATGAAGCTCAAATGTAGATTGAAGTAGCAATCTAGTAAATAAGCCTCATAACCTGAACTAAACAAAATCATCAATCTGTGTGCAGGTGCAAGGCCCTAGTATCTATGCATATACGCCACTCTAGCCCCCACAAACTCGAAAGGCACACCCACGCACAATCTAATTGACAGAACATCACCGAATACAACAGAATCATCACAGAGCCCAACTCTCTATATCACCAGATCAAGGGTCAATTATACATGCGTGTAAGTCCCTAGTGTCTATGCTTGAATTCCCCCGAAGCCCCCATAGGCCCAAAGGTACACCATGCACAATCAAGATATGTATAGGTATGTGGATCTAGGGGCAATCAATTGGGCCTTCGCCCCCAACAATCACGTGTCAATCGAGTCATTGAACTTATGCTGGAATGTGGTACTCGATCCAAAATACACATGCGTAATGGTGGGATGCATCCCCCCAGAGAGAAAGAAACGAAGCCTAGCCCCTAAAATGGAATTAATGGGGTCCTTGACCCAAATCTTAGTAGGTGCTCAAAACTTATAATCAACATCCGTAACTCCGCATCCTAGTTGTATCCATCGAGAGTTAGACAACAAGAAGCGTCACCTAGGACTCGGACTCTTAGACATAGACAACGGAGCTCAGAGCATAGGAAGCATCATCTAGGAGTCGAGATATCAAAACTGACAATCATTCAACTAATCTATCCTGATTCGAAATTCCAAGGTCATATTGTTCCCAAAGTCAATGTATGCAATGACACTTATAGTATAGGTACCCCACACACAATCAACCCCGCATACTCACAAATTATCACCATCCATCTAATAACAATAACTAAACCCAACCTCGGGTAAGTAGAATCAAAACCCAATAGCTAACAGTAGTGCATAGGAGTGTATGTCACAATAATCAGTGTAAAATCAAGTCTAATAGGCCAAACATGCTATAGTCCTGTCAACCAAAAGTGATGAGAGTAAAGCATGGCAACAACAGTGATATCATAAGTATCCACAACTGCCAGACCTAATGGAATCATATTTAAACTAGCAATCAAGTCATAGTACGATAAGTATTCATCAAGTAGCCTCACAACCATCATATCTCACTAACATCCAATAACATACTCCCGTAGACAACAGTTAAGTTAGAATACGTTCCTACTCCACAACATCACCCTATATACAACCCTTATTAGGCCTTCCTATAATCAATAGTACTAGAACATATCGAAATTATAGTATTCACAGCTACCAACATAGGGTGCAATTATACAACAATATATGCTACGCATACAAAACACAACCAACACCTTTTATATATTCTAGTTTAACATGCATATAGTCTCACTTAGTATAAGCTTTAGGGAGAGCCTAGCCTACCTGAAAATCGACGCCTCACATATCGAACTAATCCAGTTGAGATTTTCCCCTCCTAATTGCTTCCCGACGCTACTTAGCTATTAAAATATAATTCACAAGGTTAACACAGTCATATTGGCCGTAAAAACTTGAAAACAGGTGAAATTAGGACAATAGCCCCTAAAATGGGAAAAATAGGGTCCATGCCTGAAATCTCAAACAAAATCCCCAAAACATTATCCCCACAACAACCCAAGTCAATAGCCAAAAATTCATCCCAAAATGGACCCCAGAAGATCGAGAAAAGGACCAAAAACGAAGTTCAAAACTTTACAGAGAAAATATTATTTTCAAAAACTTTTATATCAAAATTCTCAAAATCTAGTCAAATTTAGCAAATTCTAGTATACCACAGTGTTCCCCTCGGAACATAGAACAATTTACACTCAAGTTTCACTTAATTATGTCAAGAATCAGCTAAGATATCAACACACAAAGTTTTACGCGCAAAGTTTTCACAAATTCTAAGAATGAAATTAGCTAAAACAGTGAATTAACCTCAAAATACTCTCTGAATCCAACTTTATCATGATGTTCCTTGCAAAAATTAGAGTCACATGGACCTTTGAATCGTTGAAATTGGACTTGAGTTTTACTTAAAACTTGAGCAAGAGTACACGTTTAAGGCATATAAGGTCTAGTTAAACTTTAATTAGTTATTTACTACATTTTATTACTTTATACACTCATATATATTGTTGTTATACTTTTGTTCCTTGGCCTTTGTTTTATTTAATTCTTACTGTTCATAGTGGCTTTACTTTTCTTGCTTGGTCATATGATGCGTCTTGGTATTCATACTACAGTTTGTATCTATTTTTATGATGCAGGTTCGAGCATCAGCTATCATCATTGAGTTTGAGTCATCAATTTCATATTTGAGGGTAAAGGTGAGTATATGGCGCCTTGATCACACTTGTCTCCATTTGTATTTAGTTGGTTAGTCTTTTGTATTTTGAGACAAGTTTGTATATATCTTTTTTTTCAATTTTGAGATTTGTATTTTTTTTATAGTAACTCTGTACCCCTGACTTTCACATGTTGGGGAGAATTTTTTGGCATTTGTTTATTGGTATGTTTCTTATTTTCTCAGTTAATTCTAATAAATTATTTACCTTTGCTTTGGTTCTAGCCTCATACCTATTAATTGGCATTTCATATTACTAATTGAGTTACCTACTGGTGAAATATAATAGGTGCCAACATGACTCAAAAAATTCTGGTCGTAACAAGTTGGTATCTACTCCTCAGGTTCGCCGGTGTCTCTTGTATAGAACTAATGTCTAGTATAGTCCTGCAGATCTATGTGGAGACATCCATAACCTGTCTTTGGGAGGCTACAATATGATGTAGGAAAATTCTTACTTTTGGTTCATTATAGTGCATTGGTTGTCATATTGGTTTTTGAAATCTCACTTGTTTCACTCTTTCACGGGATAGCTCATACATGAGCTGCAGCGATCGAATGTAATCTTTATGAGCCCACAGATAGAGACCAACTATGTTTATAGTTCAAAATTGCATGTTGCTTTCTTATGAGGTGATTCCAATAGTTTCAAAGTGAGAGATCTACTTATGATTTTGTGTTCAAAAACATCAACACCAAAATGGGAAATGGGATCAACAATAAAATTTACATCTTAGTTCTCGGACTCCTTCTTACCCAATTTATGTTGGCACATCATGCTGCTTTCATCTTCATGGCATTTCAATTTACTCTTTATTTGCAGTCCTAATTGTGTATAAGTATGAGAAACATATGTTTCAAAGTCATTATCTTAAAATTTTTTTATTTTATTCTTTATGTGTTTACTCCATTTTAAGGTGCGACGTGACTGAAATTCGACTTTAACAGGTTGTTTGGTGTGACAGATAAGTACAAATAATTCTAATATAAAAATATAGTAGCCCTTAAATTGATGTTTTGTTGGCAAATGCAGAATAACTTATCTTGGGACTAATTAATAGTACCGAGATAAGTTATCCCTCATATTAGGAGGTATGCTAATCTCGGGATAACTTATCCCCGGATAAAAAGGGTAAATGACAAAGATATCTTTTTAAACCTTTTTTTGGTCTCATTTTGTATATTTATAATAATTTTAATACAATATATAATAACATTCACAACCTTCGCTCCTTATTTTTATGATACTTCTTTATATTTTTCTATTAAAACATTACACTATATAATATGATTTTTGTTGACTTATTCTTATTCTTTTTATATATTTTTTGATTTTTTCACAAATCCTTTTTTACTTTAACAAACTTAAAAATAGAAACTCTATTTTAAATAAGAAGAATTTTATTTTAAATGTATTTGGTATTGTCATCGAAATGTACACATAAAAATATTTAAGCTAAATAAGATGAAAAATATATTTTAGAAATATTATTGAATAACTAAAGCAGGCAAAGAAAATACATATTAAGAAAAAACAAATAAAGTGAAGGGTGTTTTTGTAAACAAACAACATATTTTTAAAGTTTATGCAACAAACCAAACACTCAAACAATATTAATCTCAGCATAATTTAGCTCATCATTACTAATCATAGCACAATCATAGCATGTATTCAAACCAAACGACCCCGTAAATATTAATCCATCAAACCCTAAACCTAGTAATTGATAGATGGGTTCAAAAAAAAAGTAATTGATAGACAACTAGTTAATCTATTTGAATTTAAATATAAATTTATTCATAGTTAAAAATATGAAAATTTCTCGAGTTTGTAATTGAATAATAAAAACTATGGCAACAGCTACAGATACCCACTAGGCTAATTAATTAGAAATAAGCCATTGTAGAAAACAACAACAACAACTATAACGACTCGAACCATCGTCATTTAGAGGGAAGAAAACTTGTGAATTGAAAATCTTCTTGGACTGGTGTCATTTGATCATAGTAGGAATATTCACCACCTAGAAATTTCACCGGCGCCGATGACGCCCAGTAGCATTTTATGGTCTAAGGAACAGAAAACAAGCGATTTTGAAAGTTTTTCGTGAGTGTTAGCTCATAGATTGTGGGGCTTCCAGGAGATCTACATGAAGTTTCTCAAAAAATTACATCAACCCATCCGTAATGAGCCCCGCAAGAGCACCAACTGGCCCGACAGTATGAGACGACAATCAGTAGCATTTTATGAGCCAAGGAACAGGAAACATGTGATTTTTGCAGTTTTTCGTGGGTGTTAGCCCACATAATATGGGGCTGCTGAGGGGTCTAGATGAATTTTCTCAACAAATTACACAAACCCGTCTGTAATGAACCCACCAAGAGTCACAGCAAGCCCGATGGCACTGAACGATGCCTGGTAGCACTTTATGGGCCAAAGAATAGGAAACAGATAATATTGGTAGTTTTTTGTGGGTGTTAGCCCACAGAATGTGGGGCTGCTGGGGCATCTAACTAAAGTTTCTCAAAACATTTCACCATCCCACTCGTAACGATCCCTCCAAGAGTCCTAGAAGGCCCGACAGTCCTGAACGACGTCCAGTACTGTTTTATGGGATGAAAATTGAAAATAGGTCATTTTGATTTTTTTCGTGTGTGTTAGCCAACAAAATATGGGTCTGCTAGGAGATTCTGATGAAGTTTCTAAAAAAATTACACCTACCCATTGGTAAAGTGCTCTCCAAGAGACCAACCAGGCCCGGCGGTTCTGGATAATGCACGGTAGTATTTTTATAGGCCAATGAACATGAAAGAGGTGGTTTTGGCAGTTTTTGTAGATGTTAGCCCACAGATTGTGGGGCTGCTAGGAGATCTGACTGAAGTTTCTCAAAGATTACAATTTCTCTGTAACGAGCCTCCAAGAGTCCCAGTAGAGAAGGAAGCACTAGATGATGCACAGTAATATTTCATGAGCCAACGAATAGGAAACAAGTGATTTTTACAGTTTTTCATGGGTGTTAGCCCATAGAATGTGGGGATGCTAGGGGATCCAATCAAAGTTTCTCAAAATATTACACCAACCCATTCATAACGAACCCTCTAGGAGTCCTAGTAAGCTCGACGGTGCTAGATGACGCCCGATAGAATTTTATAGGTCAAAGACTAGGAAACAAGAAATTTTGGAGGCTTTTTGTGGGTGTTAGCCCAAGAAATGTGGGGCTGCCGGGGTATCCGACCGATGTTTACCAAAAAATTACAGGAACCTATCCATAATGAGCCATTCAAGAGTTCCAGTAGACCCATGGCACCGGACAATGCCCGTAGCATTCTATGGGCAAAGGAACAAGAAATAGGTGATTTTAAAAAAAACTTCGTGGGTTTTAGCCATTATAATATGAGCTGTCGGTGGATCCGCAAGAAGTTTCCCAAAAACATACACTAACCCACGCACAACGACCCCCGCAAGAGTCCCAATAGGCCCGACGATGCAAGACGATGCCTAGTAGCATTTTATGGGTTGAGGAATATGAAGTAGGCGATGTAGATAGTTTTTCATGAGTTTTAGCCCACAGACTGTGGGGCTGTCGAGGGATCTAGCCAAATGTTTTTGAAAAATTATGCCAACCTGTTCGTAATGAGCGCAGCAGGCCCAGAGGCACTGGACGACGCCCAATAGCATTATATGGGCCAATAAAAAGAAAACTAGTCATCTTGGTAGTTTTTCGTAGGTGTTAGTGCATGAAATTTGGGACTTCCAGGGGATCTGATCGAAGTTTCCTAAAAGATTACACAAACCCTTCCGTGACAATCCCAACAAGAGTCCTAGTAGGCCCGGCGGTGCAGAAAGATACTAAGTAGCATGTTATGTGCCAACGAATAGGATACATGCAATTTTAGTAGTTTTTTTTTGGGTGTTACTCCACGGAATATGGGGTTGTCGGGACATTCGTCCGAAGTTTGTCAAAAAAATAAACTAACTCATGCATAATGAACACGACAAGAATCCCACCAGGCCTAACACCATCGAATGATGCTAAGTAGCATTTTATGGACCATGAAAAAGAAAATATGCAATTTTGGCTATTTTTTATGGGTGTTAGATAACCGAATATGGGGAAACTGGGGGATCCAATCAAAGCTTCTTGAAAAACATTACACAAACCCATATGTAATGAGCTCGCCAAAAGTCCCAGTAGGGCAAGAGGTGCCGAACGACACTCGATATCATTATATGAGCCAAGGAACAAGAAGCAGGCGATTTTGGCACTTTTTCGTGGGTGTTAGCCCACGAAATGTAGCGCTGTCGAGGGATCTGACCAAAGTTTCCTAAATAATTACACCATCCCATCCATAATGAGCTCAGCAAGAGTCCCAATAGTCCTAGTGGCACCATACGACACCTGGTAGCATTTTATGGGCCAAGGAGCAGGAAATAGACGATTTTGATAGTTTTTCGTGGGTGTTAGCCCAAAGAATGTGGGGCTGCCAGGGGATCTAGATGAAAATTAGCGTAACATTACTCTAACCTATCCGTAATGAGCCCAGAAAGAGTGCTAGTAGCTCGACCAGCATGGGACGATGCACAGTAGCATTATATGGGCCAAACAACAGAAAACATGCATTATTTGCAGTTTTTTGTGGGTGTTAGCTAACGAAATGAGGGGCCGCTGATGGATCTGGTTGAAAATTATTGAAAAATTACACCAGCTTGTCGTTATGAGCCCTCCAAGAGTCATTGCATGCCCAACAGCGCGAATGACGCCCGATAGCATTTTATGGGCTAAGGAACAGGAAATAGGAAATTTTTGTAGTTTTTCATGGGTGTTTGCCCACGGAATGTGGAGCTATCGGATAATTGGGTTGACATTTCCCGAAAAACTACACCAATCTACTTGAAATGAGTATGCCAAGTGTCCCAGCAGACCGACGACACCAGGCGACGTTCGGTAGCATTTTATGGGCCAAACGAAAGGAAAAAGGCAATTTTTGTTGTTTTTTGTGGGTGTTAGCCTAGGTAATGTGGGACTGTCGAGGGATCCTGGTGAAGTGTCACAAAATATTACACCAATGCATCTTTAACAAGCCCGAAATGAGTCCCAGCAGGCCTGGTTGCGCCATAATATACTCAGTACCCTCTTTTGGTCGAAGGAACAGGAAAAGGCGATTTTGGATGTTTTTCGTGGGTGTTAGCCCATAAAATGTGGGCTATCGTGGGATCCGATCAAATTTTTACAAAAATTACACCAATCCATTTGTAATGAGTCTAGCAAGAATCCTAATTGTCCCAGCGCCGCCTGAAGATGGATGGTAGCATTTTATGGGCCAAGGAAAATGAAACACACAATTTTTGAAAATTTTCATGGGTGTTTACCCATGGAATGTGGGGTTGTAGGGGTAACCAATAAAAGTTTCCAAAAAAATTACACCAACCCATCCATGACGTGCACAAAAAGAGTCCCAACAGGCTAGGCAGTGCCATACGATGCTTGTAGCATTTTATGGTCGAAGGAACAGTAAATAAATGATTTTGGTAGTTTTACATGGGTTTTAGCCTGCAAAATGTGGGGATGCTAGGGAATCCAATGAAATTTTCTTGAAAATTACACCAACCCATCCGTAATGAGTCCAACAAGAATCCCAACAAGCCTTGTTAGCGCTGGAGGACGCCCGGTAGCATTTTTTGAGCAAAGGAAAAGAAAACCAGTGACTTTTGTAATTTTTCGCTATGTTTCTTAGACTTTTCAAATATGTCATTTGGTGTAAGTCAGATTCACCAAAAGTATTGCATTTTTGGAGAATTCGACAGGGGTGCAGCATTAAAAGAGAAGAGTCTATGCAACATAGGTTTTTCATGGGTATTAGCCTACAAAATGTGGGGATACTGAGGATCCGGTTGTAATTTCCCAAAAAATTATACCAATCCCTCAGTGATAAGTATGAAAAGAGTCCCAGAAGGCCTGACGGTGCGAAATGATTCACAGTAGCATTTTATGGGCCAAGGAAAAGAAAACTGGCGAATTAAGGAGTTTTCCAATGGTGTTAGCCTACGAAATCTAGGGCTACTAGGAGATCCAAGTGAAGTTTCCAATGAATTATACCAACCCATCCGTAATGATCCCAACAGGAGTTCAAACAAGCCAGGTGGTACTAGACGATGTTCGATAACATTTTATAGGCCAAGGAGCAGTAAACAGTCGATTTTGGCAGTTTTTCGTAGGTGTTAGCCAACGGAATGTGGGGATGCTAAGGGATCAGGCTGAAATTTCTTGAAAATATTAAATCAACTCATCTGTATCTAGTCCCGCAAGAGTTCTAATAGGCCCGGCAGCATCAGATGACGCCCCGTAGCATTTTATGGGCCAAGGAACAGGAAATAGATAATTTTGGAATCTTTTCTTAGGAGTTAGCCCATGAAATGTGGGGCTACTAGGGGATATGGTCGATCTTTCTAAAAATATTATACCAACCCATCCGTAATGAGCCCAGAAAGACTCCTAGCAATCTCAGTGGCACCAAACGATGCTTGGTAGAATTATATGGGCCAAGAAATAGAAAATATGCAATTTTTGTAGTTTTTTGTGGGTGTTAGCCCATGAAATGTGGGGCAGTCATGGAATCAAGTAGATCCTGAAAAATTACACCAAACCATCTACAACGAGCCCCGCAAGAGTCCCAGCAGGTTTGGTGATGCCGAAAGATGCCCGATAGCATTTTATTGACCAAGTAACAAGAAACAAGAGATTTTGGTAGTTTTTGTGGTTGTTAGCCCATGGAACGTGGGGATGCTAAGAGATTCATCTGATGTTTCTTGGAATATAACACCAACATATCCGTAATGAGCCAAAATAGTGTCCCAACTTGCTTGGCGGTACTAAATGATGCTCAGGAACATTATATGGGTGAAGAAACTAGAAAGATACGATTTTGGCATTTTTTCATTAGTGTTAGACCATTTAATGTGGGGCTTCCAGGGAATCCTATCGAAGTTTCCTAGACAATAACACCAAACTATTCATAACGAGACCTACAAGAGTCCCAACAGGCTCGACTGCACCGAATTACGCCAAGTAGAATTTTATGGGCCAAGGAAAAGGAAACAAGTGATTTTTGGTAGTTTTTATTGGTGTTAGCCAACGAAATGTAGGTTACTAGTGGATCTTGTCGATGTCTCTAAAATCATTATACCAATCCATCCATAACGAACTAGGAAAGAGTCTCAGCTGGCCCGCTGGCACCAGATGATGCCCGGTAGCATTTTATGGGCCAAGGAATAGGAAACAAGTAATTTTGGCGATTTTCGTGTGTGTTAGCCCATGGAATGTGGGGCTGCAAGGGATCTAACTGAATTTTATCAAATAATACATCAACCCATATGTAATGAGCTTGACAAGAGGTCCAGTAGGCTCGACAAAGCTGAATGATCCCCGAAAGGATTTTATAGGACAAGGAATTGGAAGCACGTGATTTTGGCAGTATTTTTATAGGTGTTAGTCCATGAAATGTGGGATTTCAAGGTAGTCCAATCGAAGTTTCACTAAAAATTACACCAACCTATCCGTAACAAGCTCGGTAAGAGTCCCACTAGGCCCGGCGGTGGTGAACAATACTCGGTAGCATTTTTTGGGCGAAGGAATAAGAAATAGGTGATTTTTGTAGTTTTTCACAGGTGTTAGCCCACGAATTGTGGGGCTGTCGAAGGATTCAACCAAAATTGTGGGGCTGTCGAAGGATTCAACCAAAGTGTACCAAAAGTTACACCAAATTGTTAATAACAAGCCTTTCAAGAGTCTCAGCAGGCGTAGCGGCACCGAAAGACATCCGATAGTATTTTATGGTCCAAAGAAAAGGAAACATGTGATTTTGGAAGTTTTTGTGGGTGTTAGCCCACTGAATCTGGGGCTATCGGGGCATCTAGCCAAAGTTTCCCTAAATATTACATCAAACTTTAGGTATCGAGCCCCCCAAGAGTACTAGTAGACCTGGCAATGGCGGATGATGCCTGGTAGCATTATATGGACCAAAGAACAGAAAATAAGTGACTTTTGCACTTTCTTGTGGGTGTTAGGCCATGAAATATGGAGCGACCTGGAGATCTGTCCTAAGTTTCCCAAAAACTTACACCAACCCATCAGTAAAAAGCTGACGAAGAGTCCTAGAAGGCTCAATAGCGGCAGACGATGCCTGCTAGCATTTTATGGGACAAGGAAAAGAAAATAGGTAATTTTGGCCATTTTCATGTGTTTTAGACCACAAAATGTTGGCCTGCCAGGCGATCCGATAGAATTTCCCAAAAGTATTACAACAACCCATCGATAATGAGTTCGCAAAGAGTCTTAGCAAACTTGACTGCTCCAGACGACGTCCTTTAGCATTTTATGGGCCAAAGAACAGGAAATGGATGATTTTTGAATTTTTTTATGGGTATTAGCACACATAATGTAGGGCTATCAAGGGATCCAATTGAAGTTTTCCAAAGTATTTCCCCAGCCCATCAGTAATAAGCACTAAAAGAGTCTTAATAGTCCTGGCAAAACTAGAGATGCTCGGTAGTGTTTTATGATCCAAGGAACAGAAAATAGGTGATTTTGATAGTTTTTACTTTGGTGTTAGACACAAAATGTCAGGCTATCTAAGGATCCAACTGATGTTTCAGAAAAAATTACACAATGCATTTTTAACGAGCTCAACAAGAGTTCCAATAGGCCTCGTGACGCTTGATAACACCCGATAGTATTTTTGCACCAAGGAACAGGCAATTTTGGCAATTATTCGTGTGTGTTAGCCCACGAAATATGGGATCAGGAGATCCATCTAGAATGACCTTTTGATTTGGTTCCCAAGGCTTTCAAACTCATTTTGAGCCTCTCAGTGGAATTTGGATAAAAAGAACATGGGAGTGGGACCCACAATAAGTCATAACTACCTCGTATAAAAATTTTGACTAGGCCATTGAATCAAACATGTCAAAATTCATAGAGTAGCATAGTTTGTTTACATGTATGGGATTCTATATGAATTCTGAACATACCATCAAAAGTTTTGGAAATTTGATACATATAAGCTTTTAGATGATATCTATATCTTGTGCAACAAAATTGTACTCCCATGATCGTTGGCCTTTTACCACATTTGCAAAGGTAAATAGCACCAGTGCTTAATGATCACGAGTGAGAACATCGTATTCATGGAGGTTGGGTAGTCAACTATCAGCATACATAGAGGACCATTTGTGTTCGTGAAGGCCAAATCCTATACTTTACGATCATGGTGTACTAGTCACTGTAATCACAGAGGTCGATTGCAGGGTCTCTTTATATAACTTCTCTTAGAAGAATTCAATGTTTTGCTTAATTTCTTAAAGGTGATATCTATCTTATTCTAAGCTCAATTTAAGCAATTCAAAACCCTAACTGTAGGAAAATTTTCATGAGGAACACATTGGTGAGTTTGCAAATTTGATTAGAAATTTTGTTTGAGGTAAAATCCATTTTTAGCTTCTGCATTGAGGGTTTTTGAAATAGATTTTCAGTTGATTTTTAGGTATGGTAAATTATCATCCATTTTTAAATATCTTGGGAACTACATTGGATAAAACTTAGCAAGGATTATCGTGGGATAGTTGGTTTCAGCTTTTGGAACTCCATTTTCTGTAAATCATCCTTTATTGCTACTACCCTATTTTGGTTCTTTCCCAAATTTTTTGTTTCATTGCATAATAACTTCTTGGCATTTCTTGACCCTGAATTAAGTTTGTAATTATTAATTGGGCTAAGTTTGTAATTATTAATTGGGCTTAGAGTGCTATTTTGGACTAATTTTTGGGGTCAGTCCAATATTTCAGATGTGGATCCTAGTTTCCCATTTTAGGCTCCAAAATTGATTCATCTTCGTCTCTTGCAAATATAATGTCTAAATGAACATAAAGGTTTTAAATCTATCTGTTGTTGTGGCTGCTAAAAAAGCAAATGCTCTTGTAGAGAGAGTTCAAGCACGCATGATCGGCTTATAGGTAGGCTATAATTTCCGTTTCTGTAGATTGAGATCATTTGAGTGAAATCATGTTGAATTAATTAGAATTCAAGCAGGGTGCCTCATTTACATGCCTCAGGTGTTACAAATCATGATTTAGTCCTTGATTAATATTTTTGAGTAACTGAAGCACGCATGATTGGCCTATAGGTAGGCTATAATTTCCCTTTCTGTAGATTGAGATCATTTGAGTGAAATCATGTTGAATTAGTTAGAATTTAAGTAGGATGCCTCATTTACATGCCTCAGGTGTTACCAATTATGCTTTAGTCCTTGATCGATATTTTTTAGTAACTGTATGCATGTATGCTATCTTGTTAGCTGATATCGTTGTTAGTAATACCATCTCCCTATTCTGGTGTTTTGAGGCATGTTGAAATTGTTGGAACACTGGGGTTGGATAGATTATTTATGTGCCTTAGGGTTAGAGTCATGTTTTAGGACCCTTTTAAAGTTCTTAGGGGTATTTGTAAGCATGTAGTTCCTACTATTATTTGGTAGTTCAATTGTCAATATTATTTTCTTATTATTGGTTCTGTGAAGCATGTTGGCCTTAATGTATGATTCATAAAAAACTTATTTAGATGCCCTAATGTTGTTTTAATCAGCCCAGATCTCTGTAAAATGGTGTAACAAACTAGGATTTGGTAGTTAAACCTAAGCTAGTTAGTGACTGGCCCGAATAAACATACTATTATCCATATTTCCCATTGTTTGATGGCCTTGAGCTATTTTGGTAAGGTTGGGTCCTATTTTGTTTTGGTTTCATTTTCAATAGATAATTAAGTGGTCACATCAGCCCTAATCATTGTGGAAGGTAATCTTCAATAGTATTGAAAGAAAGTTCAGCACATTCAACTAGTTTCAGGTGAGCATTTCGAGTATAGGGTAGTCCCAGTCTCGAACTCTTATTAATTAGGCAAGCATTCTAGGTATTGGGTAGTCCTGGTCTCAACCCCTTTTATGCTATATAGTCCAAGTCTTGACCCTCCTTATACTATTCAAAAGAGAATTCCAGGTATTGAGCAATCCGGGCCTCAACCTCTCTTATCAATTGGGAGAGCATTCTGAGTATTAGGCAGTCCCGACCTTGGTACCAAGATTATGCGCAGTGTTTCCTCTCTTAGTCATGTCCAGTTCAGGGTTGATTATGGTTCCTCAGGTTTTAGCATGGTAAACTTTTTAGTTCCTTAATTCTTGTAGTTTAAGTTCTTAGATGTCTCGATTGGGTTATACAGACCCAGTTGGGTATAGATATTACAGTTCTTCACTTAGAATTCTCTTAGTTGTGTGGTTATTGGTTCCTTTCTATCTTTGACAGCTTATTTGACCCTGATTTTGGTGTATTCGTCTTTTTTAATATTGTTTTTACCTTTTCCTATAACGACCCAGACATAGGGTCTAGAAGTGACATGGTGAATGGGAACCGAAAGATCCCCAAAGAAGTCTCAAAGTACCAAGATCCAAATTGTTAGTACGGAAGCACATTCAAAAGTAACACATAATTCTGAGGGACGGGAATGTAGGACTCACACATAGGAACATCTTAGGAAAAGGATTAGCATGAACTCACACAGCACATAGCACATAACGACTAAGGGGCCAGTAAGTATGACTCACGCAATGGGGGCAATTCAGGACTTAGGATCTTTCCACAACATAACATAAGATCATCTCATAACAACATAATCCAAAAGTAGCCATGAACAAGAATCCTATAAAACATTTAGCATAAAAAGAATAGAGTATATAAGATGTCCAAGGATGCCTCTACATAAGATAGGTCGGGGGCCAAGACATACCTCGGGCTCACCCTCAAAGTTAATAATGTAGGAAAAAACAACATAGGTAGAAGAGGTGGCGGCTTGTCCTTGAAAGATAGGACTCACCATAACAAGTATAACTTGAAACCCAAGCTAGACGTCGTACCATGGATGAGTGGGATCCTTGGTGCCTACATGGTGAAATCATGTAGGCAAAAACATGCGTTAGTACATTTGAATGTGTTAAGTGTGTTGGATGCAATGCATGTAAATTACCAAAATGCATTCAATGTTAGATGCAAGGGAACATAGTATAGAAAAGACCATATATCAACAGAGTAATATACAATATGCTATTAAACCAATTGGGAATGAAGTGCAATGCGCATAAATAGTAGGGATATGACCTTAACCGACATGAGTAAGACCAACCGAGCTATTACTTGGAATCCTGATGAAAACCCTCATCAGTAAAGAGGTGGTCTACTTGCCAAAGGTAAACTATATGTCACCTTACGAGAACAACACCCATTTTATATGAAGTAACCTTACTTACGGGAACAACACCTATTTCGGATTCGATTTTCACATATAAAATATCACATCATATCATATGATGTCTTCTCCTTACTGGAACAATACGTATTTTGGAGGTATCTTTTCCTATGAGAACAACATCCATTTTGAAAAAGAACCTATGCTAGCACATAGCTAGAGGAAAGAGAGGGAAGCCTCCTTCCATCGGTGCTAAGTCGTCATCCCACAAGAATACTTATAATATACATACATATATATATTTACATGCTTTTCATAGATGCAATTGTCATATTATAAATCATTTAAATGCATACTTAGTCTAAAGAAAACCAAATACTTATACATAATAATTCATACTTAGGCTTAAATACCAAAATCATACTTCATGGTTACAATACTCATGCATCCAAATGCTCAAAGAGCCATAATCATATACATGTATGTGATCACATTCTAGTCATAACCAATATTTTATCAAAATCGTATCATAGAACATAATTGGGCTTAACCCACTTCATAATTTCCAAAATATCTCATGTTCATGAATGTGTATGCCATGAATGATGTGGGGAAACAATGTGTAATTAAGATTCGCATTAAGATCAACATCATAATATGAAATTGAAGTGAAAACATAATTAAATCCATATCTGAAATCATAATATAATCGCCCATGCATAAATAAGCATTAAAAGAGGACATGCATATTCATAATTTCATAAACCCAATGTAAATCATCATTTTATAATTAAATCAACTCAAAATCAATAAATAAACATAACCCATACATTATTGGAATTTAAGGAATCATAATATTCAAAACCCCAAATTAAAGTAAGCAAAATTCATGTCGACTTCTTGAAAATAGTTTGGGTCTCCTTGATTGGAAGTAACCAAGGATCAAAACTGACATACCTTTACCAAGATGAAGACAACCCCAAAGAAGTTGAAGAAGAATTGAGTTCCCTTGCTCCCAAGATGAAAATTCCCAAGAGTTCTTTTGAGAGTAGTTTTTGAAAGAGCTTAAAATCTAGGGAGTGAGTTTTTGAATGTTTGAAATAAGATTTAATGCTTTAGATGGTCATTGGATAGCATAGGAATTCCCAAAATACCAATAGAATTAACTAAATTTACGGGAATTTCATTAATGAATCGAATAGAAATTTTGGTTGAAGTCACATCACTTGAGGCCACACGACCCGTTTGGCACTCCACGGTTCGTGTGGATAGCCCATGAACCAACACTTAAACAAATTTTTGGAAAAATTGAGTCGTGAATAAACACTTCAAATTTTGAACCTATGTCTCCCATACGGATGGCTTTACAGGCCATGTGAAGCCACATGGTCCGTGTGAAACACCCTTGAGCCGAACTTAGAGAATTTCCACAGAATAGTTAAGAGACGGTGATTTATACTCAGAAAATTTTGGCTGCGAAAGATTCATGGAGGGCCTCACGTCCCGTACCATGCCACACTATTCGTGTGACTTAGGCATGGGATGGTACTTATCCTAAAAAGACTTTCTCATGTTGTGTATAAGGCCATACGGTCAGTCCCACGGCTAGTGGCAAGCCATACGACCTATGGCTCTGGTAGTGCCCCTATCCTTGGCTCCAATAAGCTCCCAAAACACACAATCAAGGCCAAGTGTTGTGGAATTGAGGGTCACACGGCCAGTGCCTAGGCACACTGCTCATGTAGCCCTCTCTAGGATGAAACTTGGTGTAAATTTTGGTTGCAATGATTTTCTCAATGTCCAACGATGTTATACAACACTTGGGTCATTACATCATCTCTCTCTTGGGAGAATTCATCCCTGAATATGCAAGAAAAAGGCTTAAAAGGCTTGAATTAGAACATAAAACTTCCAAACACAGGATACTAGGCATAACTCATTATTTGAAAATCACAAGGCACTTCAAACTCAGGCCAAAACACACAAAACCACTCAAAATATCATAAAAATGATTTTAATGCACATGTAAACATGTCATGCTATGAGACTCAATGAAAGAATTTGGACTAATTGGAAAAAGGAGAACCTGATACCTTAGGCTTGAGTAGATTGGAAAAGATGAGGATATCGCTTCATCATGTCTAACTCCGCTTCCCATGTAGCACTCTCCACATGTTGGTTCCTCTAAACCAACTTTACTGAAGTCACATCCTTGTTACAAAGTCATTTTACTTGTCTATCCAGAATCTCCACCGGAAAGTCCTCATAGGACAAGTTCTCCTCCACCTCAATGCTCTCCAAAGGAACAATAGTTCTAGGATCACCGACAATATTTCTCAGCATAGACACATGGAAGATCAGGTGAATAGACCTCAAATTTTGGGGTAACTCTACCCTATACACCACATTCCCCATCTGCTTAATAACTTCATAAGGTATTATATACCAGGGTCTTAGTAACCCCTTTTTGCCAAAATGCATCACTCCCTTCATAGGTGAGACTTTCACAAACACCCAATCCCTAACTTGGAATTCAAGATCCCTTTTTCCTAACATCCGAATAGGACTTTTGGTGACTTTGGGTAGTCTTAAACCTCTCTCTAATCAACTTCACTTTCTCCATAGCCTCCATCACAAAGTCTAGGCCAATCAAAGCCATCTCCCCGAACTCAAACCACCCCACCGGAGACCTACACCTCCTACCACATAAGGCCTCAAACAGGGCCATACAATGCTAGCATGGAAGCTAGTATTATAATCAAACTTGATAAGTGAAAAATGGTCATTCCAAGTACCCTTTGAACTCCAATACATAAGCCCTCAAAATATCTGAAATACCCGTCATATGCTTCGGAATGCACTATAATTGCAATTTTCATATATCTCAAAAATCACGCTTGATTTCAAAAATTTGACTTTATATTCTCGATTAGGGGAGAAAACTGAGTGGGAAATGAGTATGACCTAGATTTTAGAAGACCTGTAGTGAAAAATAATTTTTGCTAATTTCATGATTTCTAGTTGCTATATGCACTCATGACGCGACGCACCTGGGCACGCCTCTATGTATTTCCAAGTTTGGGTCTGGTCCCCATCACACCAGGGGCGCGGGCCTATGTAAAATTTTCCTTGGTTTTCTTTTTCTCCCAAGGGAATTGGGTTCATAGCATCATGCCTACTTAAATGTGAAGTATCTCATACTTAGCCATTTTTTAACTCGGTAGCACACAAAACCCTCACTAAGACTCTATCGATTCTCTCATTCCAATCTAAGGATTTCAAGCTCAATTTTGGAACTCAAGGACTCATTTTAAGCTATAAGCCTACTTCAAGTTCATTTCAAGGAATTCAAGGTTTAAGGTATGTGGGTCTTCATCCATGGGTCCTTTCACCATGGGTCCTTTCACCCATGGAGCCCAACCTTCTCCTTGAGTGAAGATTGCATGATTTAAAGTTGTATTATCTATGGGTATAACTTATTATGAATTATGAACATAAATTATGTTAGGATTTTAGTAAGTATTGATTGATTATGCATGAATATCTATTTTACGCTTATTCCATGAGTTGGTTTTGTCTATTAAGACTATGCATGATTTGCGCTATGAAACTATGAACCATTATGAGCTTTTGTGATACATTTAAAGTACTCTAGATGAGGGTTTTACTATCATGTTGGTGGTTTGATTTGCATTGAGATTACTTATCTTGTTTTACACTAGAATTGCATGATTTTGAACAAATATCATGAATCTACCATGTGATTAATAAAATGACATGACAAGAATTTTCAAGTAATTGATGATCTATGACATGATTTACAAGTCAAGTGACTTCATGATGATTAAGGTCTTTCAAGCAGGTTTTGAATTCATGAAAAGCATCTATGATTTCACAAGTATCAAGCTAAGCCCTATTTCAAGATTGTTATCTCTTGTGAGCCATTCATGTTAGAGCAAGGGTTTATGTGTGATTATGATTCGTTCTCATGTTCAAGTTAGGTTCACTAGTAGAGGTTGAAATGAGCCTAACAAGTGCCCAAAAATGTGCCTCGAAAGTGCTCAGAATTGTAATTTTCATATATCTCAACATCCGTGTGTGATATCGAATATCTGATTTTATAGTTTTAATCAGGGTGTAATATTGAGTGGAAAATGGGTCTAACCCCGATTTTAGAGCAACCATAGCGAAATCTGATTTTCCCAAATTTACACAAAATAGTGAGGATCCATGATGGTACCATGACGCGTGGCCGTTACGGAAAAATATAAATTTTGCCTCTGCGATAGGTCCATATCATGGACCAGATGCGGACCTGTGTATTTTGTAACCAATGATTTTTATCTCGGTCCAAGGCTTTTGGTTCTTGGGCCTAAGTCTTCCCATGCGTGAAAATACCTATACTTAGCAATATTTCACCTTCATATCATACAAGACATTCCCCGATACACTTCAAAATACTTAGACAAATATGTTACTTAAAATTCAAGTGTCAAATCTCATTCCAGATTTAAGGAAATCACTCAAGCTTTAAGTCTCCATTTCTAGTCTTCATCAAGGATTCTCCAAAGTCAAGGTATGTGTGTTTCAACTATTGGGCCCTCTCACCCATGATGCCCAAGCTTCCTTTTTACCTAAATCTTATGTTTCTAAGTTGATTTACTTATGGGTTTTACTTACTATGAATTTGACTATGAACTATGTTGGGGTTTTATAAAAGTGTGACTATTTAAGCGTGTTTTGAGCTATGAATCTTGGATCTATCATAATATTTTATGAAGGGTTTTGATGTATATTGCATGACGGTATTACCAAGTATTGGTGGGTAATTTTACATTGGATTTTCTTGCATGACTTTGCTCTTGAATTGCTTGGTTTTACACAAGCATTACACACTCGCCAAGTGTTTGATAAAATGTCCGGTTATGAATTATTGAGTTGTTGAAGGTATAAAGTATGGCTTATGATTTGAATGACTTTAGTATGATGAAAGGAATGCATATATATGTCATTTTCCTCTATAGTATTGTGAGTTGCCCAAGCCTTGCTTGGGGGGTTATAGGCCCGGGTAACCATATTGAGGGATTGGTACCTTGATTGCCTCACTCAGGAGGTAGTAGGCCCGTGCTACCATGATTGGGGGATATGTACCTCAATAACCACATCGAGGGGTTTGTACCTCGATTGCCTCGCTTGGGAGGTAGTAGGCCCATGCTACCATGACTAGGGGGGGTATGTACCCCAATAACCACATTGAGGGGTTTATACCTCAATCGCCTCTCCAAGGGGGTGCTAGGCCTTGGATATTCTACATTGATGGTCACTTCTTACACATGTATTATGTTCTATATAAGCATGATTTACTCTAAGCATTATCCATGCATGTCATATAGTTATATGCTTATTCATTGCCTATGTTGATGCATTTCGATTATGTTACTTATCTCTCGTTGCATTGCATAGTACATACTTTGTACATTCAAACATATTAACACATATTATATGCCTACATGATATTACCATGTAAGAACCAGAGCTCTCATTGATTCTCCTTCACATGGCTAGACAGATTGTTCAAGTTAGCTTTGTTGGGTCCTCATGTCCGAAGACAACATCTATTTTCTTTCATGTTTATGCTTAGAATACATCTTGTGTATTTTGGAATACTTATGGCACCCAATGTTGTTACCGGTATGTTGGAGTTTCCTTTGACTTTGATGTGTGTGCATTGGTGGGTCTGGGTGCCACTATCTCTTTCATTATCTCATTTGTTTGATCATGGACTTCATGTGTGTCTCAAGTTGTTATGTGAATGTTTGGTGTCTACCCTATTGGTGAGTTTATTATTGCTAAGAAGGTCCATAGGAATCATTCTGTGGTCATATTGCATAGATCTTGTCTAGTGACTATGTTGAATTAGATATGGTGGATTTTGACATTATACTCAAGGTGGATTAGTTGCATGCGTAATAAGTCTCCTTTATTGGTAGGACCCATGGAGTACAACTTGTATTACACTTCTAAAAAATTAATTATAAGGATAAAGTAAATATTTTTAAAATTAATTCTAGCTTAATTTTGTAACTAATTGACAAATAACTTAAGACAACTATTTCTTTAGTAACGTAACATCTAATATGAAATCGAGAGAGTAGAAATATAATCTTAAATTGAATGGGAAATAATTAAATGAGAGATCATAAATAAGAAAATTTAACCTGAAAAAATTAGAGGGAAATAAAATAAAACAAAAATAATTTTCAATAGATTTTTTTACCTTCCCTCCAATATTTTCGTACACTCACCTAGCCCCACCCCATATTCCCTCCCTATAAACCCACTAACTCCCACCCACTACAATTTTCTACACTGAAATTTAACTCTTGCATTAGATAGAAGTTTTCATATTTCCACAACATTATTGTCTTATCAATGCTGTAACTCAAATTCTTTTGGAATCTTATGTAATCAGGTCAGTGATTGATGGAAGCCAAGATTAAGCTTTATCTTTCTTCTATTTTTTCCATCTTTTTTTTTTTTTTTTTTTTTATGTTCTCATTTTATGCATCTAGTCTTTTGTTTTAGATCATGTTCAAGTCTTTGTTAGCTTTTGTAGTACATATATCAGTCTATTATGATAATATTGTGTAATTGTAATGGAATAATTTAATGAATTAAGTGACTATTGAAATAATATTTATTTACTATCTGTATTTATTAAGAAAAAGTACACCATGCTTTGTAATTTTTATGATTTTATTATTTTGTTATTGACTATTACAATAATTAATTTTTACTTTATACGATTGATGATTCAAATTTGAAAATATATTTTGTTTAAATAAAGATACCAAAAAATATATATCAAATCAAGTGTTTTCTTCTTTGTATATATGTACACAAATTTGAAAATTGATTCAAGAGTGAAGTTATTTGATAAGAGAAGTTATTTCAGCGCATGAGGAGGCAACACAGTTTTTTATATTTTAATTTACGAACATTCATGTATTTCAATTAGACTTTTTATGTTAATTACAATATATTAGTTTTTATGCATTTTTTGCTTTTACATTTCTTTTTTGAATTTTTATTGCCGTAATCATGTTTTGATTTATAAGTTAATCTTAATAAAATTGAAATATAAGTTATAACAAATTATTTAACCATAGGTTTTAGTTGGTATGATTACAAAATTTAAGTATAGATAATTGTTTTTACATTTCTCTATTGAATTTTTATTGTTGTAATCATGTTTTGATTTATAAGTTAATTTTATAAAATTGAAATATAAGTTCTAAAAATTATTTAACCATAGGTTTTAGTTGGTATGATTACAAAATTTAAGTATAGATAATTTTATTTTTAAATTTTTTAATTTTTTGGTGATGATTATTTAGACATTTTATGACAATCACATTACTAATCACAAAAATATCTTGTTTATACATGATAAAATCATATTGCTATATCACAATTTATAACAAATTATGCATTGGGTGACAAGAAATAATTTATCCCCAAATGTCCTTACTCATAACGTAATTATATTTTAAAAAATATAATTCAATATTTGATGACAATTGCAATTGTCCCTAATTAATACAACATATTGCAAAAATTAGTCTTCTCACTGATAGCATCAAATAGTTTTCCACTCAATTTTTTTTGCCTTTTAAGATGAACAAATTTGTTACTAATACAACGATTTAGAGACGAAGTTTTCGTTCGTACATGAAACATATACCTTTTTGTGACATAATTGCACTCTTTTAACTACAAAATTTTGCATACCTTTAGGGACAATTGGCATTGTCACAAATTAAAATTATAATTAGTGACAAATTATTTTTGTCGATACTGAAGATACTTTAGCGACGATATAATATTTTAACTACAAAATTTATACCTTTCTCCTACAAATAAGTTTGTTACAAATATTATACATTTACACACAAATTTCCTTTTTTCGTGGTTAATAAATTTTATTTAGTGACGAAACACTAAATCTTCTTTTTATACTTTTAGCGACCCGCCTTTAGAGACGAATGATTGATGAATTTTTTTGTCACATAAAACTTTTTGTGACAAGATATGGTTTTTGAGTGACAAAATAATTTATCACTGATGATCAAATTTGTTGTAGTGAACCATCTAGTTCATGTTATCATTTTTGGTTTGCCTTGGCAAGTAAACCACACTTCGTCAAGGGTGTCATGCCCGGTAATCTTAATTGAGAGGGTGTCAGGGCTCAGAGTCCAAGTTGTAGCTACTTGGTATATGTCGGTTGAGGTCTCTTCCCCTATATGTATCATATACTATGCACGTTAATTGTCTCATGCTTGGTTTGTTACAAGCATTGATCATACATTTCATATTGAGATTGTATCCATTGACTATATCTTATGCATTTTGAGTATATTGGCTTATGTCCTTGTTGCATTGCATTCCCGCATACTTAGTACATTCAAACGTACTAATGCAACTCGATGCATACATGATGTCACCAAGTAGGGACCGGAGCTCGTTATGATCATCCTCCTCCACTGGCTAGTTCGATCCTTTGAAGAAAGCTTTTGGTGAGTCCTCAACTCCGAGGACAATATCTATTTTATTCATGTTATGTTGAGACTTCTCCTTTATGTTGATACTTATTATTATGAGGGTGAGCCCGAAAAGTATCTTGGCCCCCGCTCCATTCTAAGTTAGAGGTGTTGCTAGTGACTATGGTTTGTATGTGCTTTGAGATTGACTCTTTCATACTTTTGTGAATATCAAAGACTTCCCTTAGCATGTTTCCCCTTTTTATTATATCTTATTGGCATTTATTTTTCTTCCATGACCAAGGATGTGTGAATGATGTGTAAGAGGGTTGTTTGGTGTCCCTTCGGGTTCCCCATTCGCCGTGTCACGTTTAGGTTCTAGGCTTGGGTCTTGACAAGCTTGGTATCAGAGCACTAGGTTGTTAATAGTCCTCAGTAATCCAATGCACCATATCCTTTAGATTCTTATTCATGGTTGTGAATCATGCCACAACTATGAACGGGAGGCTTTGATGTGTTTTAGGAAACGTTTCACTTCTTCATGATCAATATTGTGCTTTAGATCAAAGAATAAGGCTTTTCCCCTAACGAATGCTCTTTTCTCTTCTTGATAATGCCGATACCAAGGGGAAGATTAAGGAGAGCCCATACACCCGAGGTGCAACCATCCCCTCCCATTCCCAAGCTCCTCAAGATGTAGGGGTAGTCGAAGATGAGTTCTGGGATGCCATTACGATGTTAACCCATGCTATGACCAACCAATTGAACCAAGGGACTTAAGCTCCTACTCCAGCCTTGAGGGTGGGAACTTCATAAGGATGAACCCTCCGAAATTTCATAGGTCCAAGGCGGAGGAAGATCCCCAAGAGTTCATAGATGAGGTGTATAAGGTGCTATCAATCATGGGGGTAAATTCAGAGGAAAAGGCGGAGTTGGTGGGATACCAACTCAAAGGTGTGGCTCAAATTTGGTTTATCAATGGAGGTTAGAGAAGTGAAATGATAATGCTATTCCATGGAGAGTTCAAAGTCGCCTTCCTCAATCGATTCTTCCCTATTGAGTTGAGAGAGGCTAAGATGATGGAGTTTATGAATCTTAAGCAAGGTTCCATGAGTGTGAGGGAGTATGCCTTCAAGTTCAACAAACTGTCCAAGCATGTTCCACGAATGGTTGCCGAGCCTAGATCAAGGATGAATAAGTTTGTGTTAAGGAGTGTCCGATTTGGTAAATGAAGAGTGTCATACTTTCATGTTAGTAAGTGATATGGACTTGTCTCAGCTCATGACATATGCCGAACAACTGGAGGGGGAAAAACTTAGAAAGAGACGAAGTGGTGAGTCAAAGAGGGTTAGATTTGAAGGTGGTTTCCAAGGTTCTAAGGGTGTCTGGTTTTCTCAAGGTCACATGATCCAAGGCCAAGGGTCTTCCAATGCTCCTAACAAGAGATTTACTAATGATAACCAAAGATTCCAAGGTGGTAATGGTGGGATGACCTGCTCAAAGTGCCAAAAGTGTGGGAGGAACCATGGTGGTCCATATTTGAATAATTTTAGTGCTTGCTTTGGTTGTGGTGAAATGGGTTATAATGTTATTGATTATCCTCATGCTCAAAATAAAGGTAAAGATGGTCTCCCTCAAGGCCAAGGTGCTAATGCAGGTCAAAGGGCAAAGGAAGGCCAACAAGGGGGTGCTCCAAGGCAATATAGGTTCTATGCCCTCCACGGAAGGCAATGAGCTGATGACGTGCCCTATATTGTTACTGGTATGTTAAAGGTTTTTGAAGATGATAGAGGTTGTGTTCCAAGGGGGATATGGTGGTTATGGTACCAATTACGTTAGGTGTATTTAAGGTTCCCAATTGAGTTAAGGATTGTGAGTCCTTATAGAGTATAGAGGGAAGTTGGTAAGGTTGCATAAGTTTGGAGATTGCCTATGGATAGGAGTTTAGTTAGTTCTGTTCTTTATGCTTCTAGGTTGATAGGATGTGATGGTGCCTCTAGTGCTACAGCACTCCTTGAAATTGTGGGTGATGTGGAGGATAAATTGGCTTAGGAAAAGGTCCTGGTGGAGGTATGGATGGGTGAATGGAGAATTTGAATGATAATGATGTGGTGTTCGCCAAGGCCCTTTTTGGAGGAGTCGTCTATTGGTAATGACTTTCGAGAAGCCGGTGCGGTTATGAAGAAGCAATATCCATATTTGTTCAATTCTATTCAAGTTTATGATAAAACGTCAAGTCCTTTCTATAGCTCCAATTCGTATGTTTCGGCCCCTATGTCATTCATATGCGTTCATGTTTAAGTTGCCAAATACATGGTGATTTTACACTTATGTTGATATTTGGAAATGATATTTTGGATGATTTGCATACATTTTAGCATGACTTTTAACCACATTATGATTTTCAACTAGTAAGTTATGGAATGGATCTTATGGTTGGAAATTTCACGTTGTAATTAGAGCCTTTCGAGCCTTGTTCTTCCACATTTGGGGACGAATGTTCCCAAGGGGGAGATATTGTGACACCCCATAAGTCCATGTTCTTGTATCCATATTTCAAGCCTCATTTGGTTAGATTTGGGGTGTATTAGGTTCATAGGAGAGTCCTAGTACCTAGACAAGTTCAAGACTTCCCTAAGAGTTGGGTTTTGGCTGATGATTCATGCAAGGGTCAATTTTAAAAATGCATAACTTATAGAAAATTTTGAAGTGGGTGTCCATAACATGTCAAATGAAATCCCTTTGAGTTATCTCTCCAACGCACTTAGTTTCACCTCATTTAGAGTTCGGAGTCAAATGTTATGATCATTTTACTGAAGACTGCCAGTGCAAAGTTGCACTATGAGCACACTGTTACGAGTCGTAGGTCGGGGTATCAATTTCCAGAGACTTCAAAATTGAGCCTAGGGGTCATGTAAGGGGTCCTACGGGTCGTAGTGCTAATTACGGGTCATAGCGGGGCCTCTAAAAGCTGTTAGACAACTTTTTAGAAAGGGTTAATTTGGTCCTTTCCCACCTTTTCTAAGCGCTAGATTAACGTTTTTATGTTCATTCAAGGTCCCAAAATCCTTAATTCTTCATTGTATTGATAAAATACTCTCTCAAACCCTTATACTAATATTTTACTCCAAAATCAAGTGTCCAAATCTCTTCCGGATCTAAGGGTTTCCTTCAAGCTTCAAGCCTCCACCTTCAATCTCCATTAAGAACTTCTCCAAAGCTAAGGTATGTGGTGTTGAACCATTGGGTCCTTTTACCCATGGTTCCTAATCCTTCTTCTTACTAATAGTGCATTATTTAAAATAGATTTTACATATGGATCTTGTATATTGAGAAATTTATTGCACAATGATTTTATTTTATTAAAGTATGGTTGTTTTAGCATGTTTTGAGCTCCTAATCTTGGATCTAATGTTGGATTTGATGAGGGGTTTTTATGTGTATATCTTGAAGGTGTTGCAAGGTGTTGATTGGTGGTTTTACTACAGATTTTCTTGCATGATTTCATGTCTAAATTGCATGGTCTTTTACCCCCATTACACACCCGCCAAGTGTTTGATAAAATATCCGGTTATGATTTATTAAGGAATTGAAGGTCCAAAGTATGTCTTATGTTATGAATGATGTTGTGATGATGAAATGAGCTGTGAGAAATGTTATGAATGATGTTATTATGATAAAATAAGAGTATGTATATGATGTTATGATAATTATAGAAGGAGGGTATGTATATGATATATCTCTATATAGTGTTGGATTGACCATAACCAATTGAGGGGTATGCGTCAATCATCATGGGAGGTAGGGTGTGACCATCCTCTAACCTATTAAGGGGTGTGTACCTTGGTAACCCATCAAGGGGTTTTTACCTTGGCACTAGGGTTATAGGTTGACATCATCACTAACCTATCAAGGGGTTTGTACCTTAGCACCAAGGTGATAGGGCGACATCATCACCAACCTAGATGGGGGTTTGTACTCATCAACCTAGTGAGGGGTTAATACTTCACCACCTAAGTGATGGGCCGGCATCATCATCAACCTACCAAGGGGTTCGTACTTTAGAAATTTGGCTTGGTATCTCCCACACATATGATATCTTATATGAGCATGAGTTACTTAAGCATGGTTTATGTATACATTGATCATACATGACATATTGCTATATATTATGCCTATTAACTATTGTTATGCATTTTGGTTTATGATGCTTATCACTTGTTGGATTGCATCCCACATATTTAGTACATTGAAATGTACTAATGCATATCATGTAGGGACTGGTGCCCAAGTTGATTATCGTCCTCATCAATGTGGCTAGATCGGTGCTACTCAAAGCTAGTTGGTGAGTCCTCCATTTCGAGGACCTTGGTTTATGTTGATCTTATCTTTATGTCGAGACATCTTTTGTATGTTCTATTTTGACTATGAGGGTGAGCCTAGTAGCTTGTATTGGCCCCCGCTCTATCTTGTATTAGAGGTGTTTGTTGGACATACTATATCTATGTTGAGCTTGACTCTTGTCTCTTGATTATAATGTTTATATAAGTATACCTTAGTCCCATTGCTCTATTCTTACTCTTTATGTATTTTATACAATTCCATGACCAATGATGTGTAATCACAAGTTAAGAGGCTTGTTTAGGATTCATTCGGGTTCCCCATTTGTCGTGTCATGTCTAGTCCCTAGGCTTGGGTCATGACAACTCAAAAAAGAGCTTAACTTGAGGCAGAGGAGATGGTTGGAGTTGCTTAAGGACTATGACATGAGCGTCTTCTACCATCCAGGTAAAGCTAATATGGTTGTTGATGCTCTTAAAAGGTATCCATAGGGAGCACCACCTATGTGGAGGAAGAGAAAAAGGAGTTGGCCAAAGATGTTCACCGACTGACACGATTGGGAGTTCAACTAGATGAATTGGGTGAAGGAGGAGTTCTTATGCATAATGAGTTTGCATCATCTCTAGTATTAAAGGTGAAGGAGAAATAAGATCTTAGGGGATATACTATTTGAACTTGTGACTTAATGAATCATTGGAACTTTAAATCACCTTTGGACATAACATAAAAGAATCCTTTTAGAGTATCATAAGGGGACCCTTTTGGGAACATATGGAGAACTTGAACATATGTGAGCTCAACCTTTAACCGACATAAACCATTTGAGCTAAGCCATAGAGTCCCGATGTATCCCCTATATCTAAAGAAAGGGGGAAGTCACTTGCTAAGGCCACCTCCTAGGATACCTAAGTGGATACACTAAAGCTTTGCTATTGAGAAACCTCTACTATCGATTGGTCGAGAAATCAACCTCTACTAGTTGGTGATTCCTATTTCCTATGGTGGCACGTAGTTTTAGGACAATAGGTTTCTACTAACGATCTCGTGCCTCATCTAACAGGGAGCTTCTGCATCCATCCCAAGGTCCACTTGGTGCTAAGAAAATTATCAAGAAATAATCATAGGCATGAATTATGAAATTCATTAGTGGAGAGGTATTTTATTAACCCATCCTATAAGCCTTTTAAAACAATGGAGGGGAATTCTACTATATCCCATTAACAATAAGATCATTAATCATCATATAAGGATAGCTCCTATATCTTGGCTAAGCCTCTACTATCGGCTAGCATCATAATCTTGGCTAAGTGTCTACTATCGGCTAGCACCATTATCATATCCCTATACTAATAGGTCATCATTTCATTTACCTCAACTAATGGGTCATCATATCATAAGTCAATAATAAATATAAAATGTCTCATAAGTCTTCATTTCTCATTATTTAGACATCATTCCTCAAGACATATAGTGAATATCATCAATTTAAGTCATTCTTAAATAATCCATCACAATAGTACATATCATCTTTCAAAATATGGGCACGGAAACATGAAATTCATCTTAATACAATCCTCAGCTTCATAGTATTTCATGGTATCACAATATTATAACTTTTAATATCATAAACTAGCTCATCGAACCATCACATCATAATATCAAATAAAGGGCTTCATATCATTCATAAAATTTGTAACATTCTCATGAACTCATAACATTCTTAATTTCCCTTCAACATTAACAACATTCATAAATCATATGTCCTACCATAAAGCCTTCATCATATAAGAGATTTGCCACATAACATAATCAAAACATGGTGGGTAAATGTATTTAAGATTTAAATCATGCAATTCAAAGTATAAAACATGAGAGGAGTAAAAGTAATGTCATGTAAGAATCATTCAACAAAACCCATCAACATACTTGCAAAACCCCAATTTCAGTGCCATGAAAACCATTCAAAAATTAATAATATTTTCAAATATTTCAAGATATATAGCTTACAAGACCTTAAAGTAATAAGTATATCTTAATCTCAATCATTAGTATGAGCCCATGCATCACTAAATCAATAAGCAATAATTCTTAACATATTTCATGCAATGAGTGATAATAGAAAGTACTCATAAAGAATTAGTTATTAGAATAAATAAATTGGATAAAAATACTTTTGGGGCTCTAGGGGTGAAAGGACCCATGGATGAAGACCCACATACCTTAAACTTGGAGTTTCTTGAAGAAAAACTTGAGAAAGACATGGGGCTTGACTTGGTTTTTCTTGAGTTCCAACAAAACTTCTTGAAAATCTTTAGAATGGATGGAGGATTTGGTGAAGATCAGAGAGGAATTTGAGAGGTTTTTGGTGAGTTTTTTGGGCTAAAAATAGCTAAAGAATGAGGGATTTTTGTCTATATAGGTATTGGGTTATTACCCAATTGCCTCCAAGTGAAAAGGAAAATTTTGAACTAGGCCACGATAGATCCGCATGGCGGCCTAGTTGCACACAACTACTAAATTTTTTTCACCACAGAAAACTTATACCTTGTAGGTAGCCATTTCCCCATACACTTTTTCCCTATGAACAAGAATATGAAGTCAGATTTATAAATTTCTACATGAATTGTGAGATATTGAAACAAATACATCATAGGGTCTTTCCAAGCTGCGTTAAGGGGTGTTTCAATATCTCTCCCTTGAGAACATTCATCCTTGAATGTAATTAGAGATAGCATAAATAGAATGGAACATTTATAAACTCCTTACTAAAACAATAAAATTAAACATTGTTTTCAAGCAACTTTCAAAGTCTCTATCATGAAAATCATTTTAAATGCATGAGCAACACATTTTTATAATTGCACATGAAACTTCAATCAACTTCTTTCATCAGCATGCATGTATAATAAGTAACATGTGAAGACTAGATAAATGATGTATGAGAATGAACTACCATTGATAGATGCCAACACAACCACTTACTAATATATCAACCATAGAACCACCACTTACGAAACCACTTAACACTAACCATCACCATGTTCAAGGTATACATACTGGGCATAGTGTTACGAGCTCTCTCTTCCCTTCCTAGCGACCGTCGACCAATCCCTTCTCTTGTGCCCTAACTCACCAAACTCAAAGCAACTTTCTTGACCCACCAAACACACTCCTAAGTGCATCAAACTACACTTTTCACAAGTAGGATACAAGTTTCTTTCCTTCTTACTCCTAGCCTCTGGTGTCTTGGTAAATGACGATCCACCTTCATCAAAATGAGCTCTCTTAGACTCTCTTGATTTCTTCTTTATCTTCTCATCTTCCATCTGCTCAACATAAATCATAAGCCTTGAAGTATCCATCTCTTTTACTAGCATAGCGATTTGGCACTCCTGGACAAACAAGTTGAATAATCCCGACATAAATTTGATAATTCTTGCTTGGGGATCGACAACCAACGATGGAGCATAGTTGGATAATTGGGGGAACTTGAGCGAATACTCCCTCACACTTATATTCCCTTGCTTGAGGTTTATAAATTCTTTAATCTTAGCTTCCCTCAACTCTAAGGGAAATAAACAATCTAGAAATGCATCCATGAACTCTCCCCCAGAAATGGGACCCAAATTTTCACTCTTTTCATTCTTCCATTGAGTATTCCATATTTGCGCAACCCCTTTCACTTGAAAGGCCACTAACACCGCCCTTTCCTCCGAACTCACACCCAAAATGGCCAACACCTTATGCACCTCATCGACAAACTTTTGACATCCTCCTCCACCTTTGAACCATGAAATTCGGGAGGATTCATCCTAGTAAAATCACTTACCCTTGAAGCTGGGGTGGAAACATTCAGAACATTAGCACCTTGGTTGACATAATTGGCTAACACTTTTGCCATCATGGTGAAAGAGGCCTTAAACTTCACATAAGAAGCATTCTCCTCTTGTTGCACATGAGGGACTTGACCTTCGGCATCACCAATTGGCATATGTGCACTTTTTGGTGACATCTTCTAGAAATAGCAAGTAGGGTGTTGTTAGAAAGAGGAATAACCTTAGATACATCCAATGGAGCGACACAAATCATAATGAAGTGAAACATCTCTTGAAATACCTCATAGACTCCTATTTATATTTGTGGCATGCTTCATAACCATTAACAAGACTCTACTTGATGAGGTGTGTTGGATGTCCGAGAATCATTTATAAACTTAGTGCTCTGATACCAAGTTTGTCACGACCAAATCCTACAGACTACACGTGACAGGACGAATGGGAAGCCCAAAGCAAACCTAAACAAGCCTCTTAGCATATGATTTGCATATGCTTGCTTTCGCGGAAACAATAAAAGATATACAAGCACATAGTAAATAATTTCTAAGGGAAGCGGGACTTCAGACTCACACAATGGGGATGATATAGTAGAGAGGATAAACATGAATCAAATAACAAATAAGTCTAAGGAATGGGTAAGTATGACTCATGTTAAGGTGGCATTTAGGGACTTGGGATTTTCATCACTTTCCATCATAATGAATTGCATAAAATAGCATCACATAAGGGATATGGTCTAAGGGATAATTCCCCATAAAATCTCAGCACCAAATTATAGGTACATAGTGTAATATCTAACAATACTTCTAAGCATGAATAGGATGGGGGCTAAGAAAGTAAAGTAGAATAAAGTCTCAACATATGTAAGAAAAAACCAGATATTGTCCCTAAACTAGAGGACTCACCGACTCCCTTATTTCAATAATCCAAAGCTAACCACATGGAGGATCTTGATGAGTGTCAGTCTCTGCATGGTTAAATCATGCAAGCATAGAAGTATGTGTCAGTACTTGAAATGTACTGGTACATAGGTATGCAATGCATGACATGAAAATAAATAATGAAATAATTCATGCTAATTCTTATGATAAAAATGATACATTTATAAAGGTATTAGTAAGTCATAATCAAGCTAATATTATTTAAACATAAAGGACAACTTTAGAAAAAAACATAGTCGGATGTATAGATGAACATAATCGAGAAAAACAAATTATATAAACTTGGAATATATATATATAGGTGATCATTTAGACATTTTACTCTCACCATAGAACATGGAATAATTCACGTAGAAATAAAGAACTTACCTTTACTTGAATGAATGTAAATCGCCCCAAAAATGTGCCTAAAAAATCCCATAATCGTAATTTTTATATATCTCAAAATCTGTGTATGATATTGAAAATTTGACTTTATATTATTGATTAGGGGGTAAAATTGAGTGGGAGATGAGTATAATCAAAATTTTAGAAGACCCGTAGCAAAAATTAATTTTTGCCAAATTTGCAATTTCCAGAAACCATTCGCGATGGATCCGCGTTGTGTACCTATTGTGGAGTAGCGTGCTGACTTCCTTATTCTTTCTATGTTGGCCTAACACATTGGGGTCTTGTCCCCATGCTCTTTTATACGTAAAAACACCTATACTTACCCATTTCTCAATTGTATATCACTGAGAAGCTCTTTCTAACAATTACCCAAATATTTCATCCAAATTCAAGTGTCTCAAGCTTAATTCTAGATATCAAGAATTCAATCAAAGCTTCAAGTCTCATTCAAGTTTAGATCAAGGAAACCCCACATTTGAGGTATATGGGTTTCAACCATTGGGTCCTTTCAACCATGATTCCAATCTTCTTTTTTATGAAAAAAATTGCATGATATCAAGTTGCATTACTTATGGTATTACTTATTATGGATTATGATTATTAACTATGTTGGGGTTTTGTGAAATGTTGATTGGAAACACATGTATACCGATTTCAAGCTTATACTATAAGATGGTTTGTCTATTGTGACTATGCATGTTTTGAGCTATGAAACTACGGTTTATTATGAGATTTGATGAGGGATTTCAAGCTATCTTACATGAGGGTTTTACTATGTTGGTAGGTTGATTTACATTGAGTTGTCTCACATGATTTTACTCTTGAATTACATGATTTTGGACTAGCATTACACACCCGCCAACTGTTTGATAAAATGTCTTGACATGAATTCTTGAGTTATTGATGGCCTATGAAATGGTTTAGAAGTTATGACTCTATGATGATTAAGGGATGGCATGTATGTATTGGATTCGTGAAGAATATATATGGTGTTGCAAGTTGACCACACCTTGTTGGGGGGTAACATGCCTAATCTCCTTGTTGAGGGGGTGAGATGCCTCAATCACCTTGTTGGGGAGGGGGGGACATGCTCGTACTACCATGTTGAGGGGTAGATATCTTGACCACCTTGTCGGGGGATGACATGCCCGTACTACCATATTGAGGGGTAGATACCTTGACCACCTTGTCAGGGGGTGACATGCCCGTACTACCATATTTATGGGTAGATATCTCAATCACTTTCCAAGGGGTGATATGCCTTGGATTCCTAGTAATATCTTTCTTGGTCTATGGTTATGATCTCTTCCTACTCATGTATTATGTTCTATACAAGCATGTGATTTACAAGTATGGTTCACTTGAAGCATTGATCATGCATACCACATTAGTACTATACTTATCTACCGATTATGATTATGCATTTTGACTATATAGGCTTACGTCTTGTTTCATTGCATCTTACACGCTTAGTACATTCAAACTTACTAACGCATATTCTATGCCTACATGATGCTACCATATAAGAACCGGAGCACCTTACGATCACCCTCCACATGGCTAGTTTTGGCATCTTGATTATAAGCTTTGGTGGGTCTTCAAGTTCGAGGACAGTAACTGACATAAACCATGTGAGCTAAGTTATGGTGTCCTGATGTTTATCCTACATAAAAGAAAGGAGGAAGTCACATGCCAAGGTGACCTCCTAAGATGCCTATGTGGATCCACTAAAGCTTGCTATTGAGCAACCTCTACTATCAGTTGGTCTACGAATCAACCTCTACTAGCAGGCAATTCCTATTTCCTAAGGTGGCAAGTTGTTAAGGGACAATAGGATTCTACTAACGCCTCTTATAACGAGGAGCTTCCATATCCATCCCAAGATCCATTTGGTGTTAAGTAAACGCTCTTGGAATAATCATAGGTATGAACCATGAAATTCATTAGTGGAGAGGTATTCTACTAGCCCATCACATAAGCCTTTTAAAGAAATGGAGGGAATTCTACTAACCCATCCCATCAATATTTAGAATATTAATTATCATCATAAGAATAGCTCCTATATCTTGGCTAGGCCTCTACTATTACTAGGTCATAATCTTGGCTAAGCCTCTACTATCAGCTAGCAACATTATCATACAACTCTACTAATGGGTGCTTATTTCATTTCTCTGTACGAACGGGTCATCATTTCATAAGTCATAAATAAGCATAAAATGTCTCATAAGCCTTCATTTCTCATTATTTAGACATCATACCTCAAGATATATAGTGAATATCATCAATATAAACCATTCTTAATAACCCATCACAATCGTACATATCATCTTTCAAAACATGGACATGGAAACATGAAATTCATCTCATACAATCCTCAACTTCATGGTATCTCATGGTATCACAACATTTATAGCATTGAATATCATAAACTAGTTCATCAAATTTTCACATAATAATATCAAATAAAGGGCTTTATATTATTCATAATATTTATAACGTTCTCATGAACTCATAGCTTTCTTAATTTTCTTTCTACATTAACAACATTGATAAATCACATGTCCTACTATAAAGCCTTCATCACATAAGAGATTTTCCACGTAACTTTGTCAAAACATGATGGTTATATGTATTTAAGCTTTAAATCATGTAAATTCAATGTATAAAACATGAGAGGAGTAAAAATAAAGTCATGTAAGAATTATTCAAAACAACCACCAACATACTTGTAAAATCCCAATTTGGGTGTCATGAAAACCGTTCAAAAATTCACAATATTTTCAAATCTTTCAAGATACCATAGCTTACAAGACCTTAATTTAATAAGCATATCATAAACTCAATCATTAGTAGGAGGCCATGCGTCAATAAATCAATAACCAACATTTTCAACATATTTCATACAATGGAGTGTAATATAAAATACACATAAAGAATCAGTCGTTAGAATGACGAAATTTGATAAAAAAAAGTTTTGGGGATCCATGGGTGAAAAATTCCATGGATAAAGGCCCACATACCTAAGACTTGGAGTTTCTTGAAGAAACACTTGAGAAGGACTTGGGGCTTGAATTGTTTTTTCTTGAATTCGAACAAAACTTCTTGAAAATCTTGAGAATGGATGGAAGATCTGGTGAAGATTAGAGAGGTATTTGAGAGGTTTCTGGTGAGTTTTCGGGCTAAAATCAACTGAAGAATGAGGAATTTTCTTCTACATAGGTATTGTGTTATTACCCAACTGCCCCCAAGTGAAAAGGTATTTTTTGAACTAGACCGTGATAGGTTCGTGTCATGTCCTAGTCGTACACAACTACTACTTTGTGAAATTTCACCAAAAAATTATTTTTTTGACACAGACAACCTATACCTTGAAGGTAACCATTCTCCCATACAATTTTGACTTCTGGACAAAAATATGTAGTCAGAATTATAAAATTCTACATAGATTTTGAGTTATTAAAAAAATGCATCATAGGTTCTTTTCATGCTATGTTAAGGGGTGTTTCAGGGATGAAGGAAGACATTGCTGGATTCATTTCCAAGTGCCCAAATTGTCAATAAGTTAAAGTTGAACACCAAAGGCCATATGGAGCAGCTCAGCACTATGAGATTCCAGAGTGGAAATGGGAGGTGATTAGCATGGTCTTCATCACAGGCTTACCAAGGTCCCACAAATAGCATGATTCAATTTGGGTGATAGTTGATCGAATGAAAAAATCTGCACACTTCTTAGCGGTAAAGATGACAAATACTGTAGAGGATTATGCCCAATTATACATAAGGGAGATTTTCAAATTCCATGGAGTTCCTTTGTCTATCAGATCAGATAGAGGGGCTTAGTTCACTGCCTAATTCTAGAAGTCCTTTCAGAAAGGCTTGGGTTCAAAGGTGAACCTTAGTACTACTTTCCACCCTCAGACTGAGAGCGGAAGATACAAACTTTGGAGGACATGTTGAGGGCTTGTGTCACTGAATTCAAAGGTAATTAGGATGACCACTTTCCCTTGATTGACTTTGCCTATAACAATAGCTTTCATTTGAGCAACTCTATGTGAGGAGATGTAGATCTCCGCTTGGATAGTTCGAGGTAACTTAAGTAGGGTTGATTGTACCAGACTTGGTATATCAGGCAATTGAGAAGGTAAAGATTATCCAAGAGAGATTGAGAACTACAAAGAGTCATTAGAAGTCCTACACTAATGTTAGAAGAAGACACTTGAGTTTGAGGTCAACAATTGGGTGTATCTGAAAGTGTTACCCATGAAGAGTGTGATGAGATTCGGGAAGAAGGGAAAGTTGAGTCCTTGATACATTTGTCCCCACCAAATTATGAAATGAATGGGAAATGTAGCTTATGAGATGGAGCTACCACAAGAGTTGGCAACTATTCATTTTGACTTTCATATTTCCATGCTTAAAAAGTATTTGGGAAACCCACAGTTAGTTGTGCCTATTGAGACAGCTTGAGCTATGAAGAGATTCCTGTACAAACCGTTGATCATCAGGTTCGCAAGTTAAGAACCAAAGAGATTGCATCTGTCGAAGTGTTATAGAGGAACCAATTTGTTTTAGACGTTATATAGGAAGCTAAAGAGGATATGAAGGCCAAATACCCTCCCCTATTTGTGCCTTCTAATGATGAAATTATGGTAACAATTCATTTCTACTCTCTGAGTTACCTTTCCATTATTGAGTTGAGTTCTTATCTCCGAGTTAGTGTTCTTCTTGAGTATATGAGTATTTAAGTGTGCATGTATTTAATTATATTTGTGCCTAATGATGATGTTAGAGGTAGTCTTTCAATTCTAAATCTGACTTGAGGCTAGTTTATGCAGCACGAGTATCAAGTATTTGAGTTCCTGCTTGATAAGTCTCCTAGTAGCTCATCATTCGAGAATGAATAATCCCAAAGGGGAGATATTTTGATACCCCAAAACTCTATCCTCCAATATACCTATGTTTCAAGCCTCACTCTTATATGTGGGAAGTCTATGAGGGTCATAAGTGATCTCTAGTACTTAGACTAGTTAAAAACCTTCATATAAATTGATTTTCTAGTGTTGGATTGTGCAAGAGTCAAATTTAAATGACCATAACTCTTATGACATAAAGAATTATGTGTATTTTTACCTACCGAACTAGCCCCCTTTTAATTAGATTTCCAATGCAATTGGTTTCACCTCCTTTGGAGTTTGGATTCAAAAGTTATGACTGATTTACTGAAGACTGCCAGAGCAGAGTTATATTATGAAGCCCTTTTGCTGGCCCTAAATTGATGTTCGTCCCGTCTGCTAATTCTTGGAATAAATTCCTAAACTTTAATTTTTGATTCCATACTTTACGAACCCATCTACGGGTCATAGAAAATTCTACGGGACGTAAAATGAGCTCGTGAAGGTGCACCAGAGACCTTGAAATTGGGCCAAACTTTACGAAAGGGTCCCTACGTGCTGTGGAACTTTCTATAAGCCGTAAATGGCCCCGTAGATGACTTTTGACAACTTTTGAAAAAAGGTTATTTTGATCTTTTCTCACCCTATCTAAGCCTAGGATTGACGTTTTTACACCATAATAAATCCCTAAACATGTCAGATTAATCTTTTTATGCTAACACTCTCTCAAATGTATAAGAAGGGTTTCAAGAGAAAAACGGGCTAGGGTTTGAAGGAAAACTTGGGAATTCTTCTAAGCTACTTCAAGGTTCAAAACTTCCAGGTATGTAAGGCTAACCAAAGTATGAATTTTGTTCTTCCATGTGGCCCATAACCCGGATTGATGTTGATGTAAGTCGAGTCTCCCATGAATGGTTCTTGAAGGTTTTTCTTATATTCTAATGCATATCTATATAATTATGCATGAATTACCATTTTTATGAATTAAATACTTGAATTGGATGATTTATCCATACTACACAAACCATAGCATATTTCTTATCATTTTTAAATATTTTACTTAAATAAGTATGTATGAGCATAATTTGAGCCTAAAGAGTATATGAAACCCATAAATACCTTAATTCTACATTTGTTCTCCTAAATATTATGAGTTAGAACGATGCATGATTGAGTCCTTATGAGTCAAGAACTGAACCTGAAAATGATGTAACCAAAACGGTTGATGGTTGATGTGATCAGTTGAGTTGATAAATGTCTAAAGACTAGACGAATGAGTTAACTATAGGGTTGATATATTATGAGCATATTGATTATTGGGAAGAGTATTGAGCACCGACTTGAGTAAGAGTAAGTCTAACTTGAACTCAATATCTACGTAGTCGGCATAGGAGATGATTCAGCTGTAAAATTAGATGTTTCCTACTATCCCAAAATAAGGAGTTGATGTAACTGATTTTGGATCCAATGATGGGATGTCCTATACCCACCACAGGGTATTCGATGAATGTTTCAACGACATTGCTTCATTGTATCATCACCGGCTCATAGGTGATGGCTGTCGGTTAGAGAAACTCTCAATTAGACCTTGATAGTACGCTGAGTGGATGGTATATAGACGATAGATGAGTAGTCATTGTATAAATTGCATTATTTTACTTTAGAGTTTTGACATGATGATTGAGTTTGTTATTTCCCGAGTTGAGTTATTTGAGATGATGTTATTCTTCCTTTACATATTTCTTTCTGCCATTTTACTTCCACCTACATTCCGTGTACTAATTTGCATTTGCGCCTGCATCTTTTCATGATGTAGAGATATGTACTAGTGGTCATCAACAGGCACCCCGTTCAGGACCTAATTGCGTACAGCTGATTGGTGAGCCCTCCCCTACATTCAGAGGAAATTATATTTCTTTTCTAGATTTTAGTTTAGACTTATTTCATTCTATTTTTGAGGTAGTATGGGTCTTTCATTGTAATTAGTTAGTCAGATGCCTAGAGACTTCATAGACTAGACTATTGATGTGATGATTACATATTATTATTAACTAGTTTCTTTCATACTAGTCTTACTTAGATGATGGTTAGCTTGTTTGGTCTTTGGCCCTTTTATTATTAGTTCTCATTCTTTTTCTTTGATTATTCTTCTCCATTGATGTTTTCTGCTACTAGAATATGATTGAACTAATGTGATGAGGTCGAGTCATTCACTTGGGGACTAGCAATATTCTCTAAATGACAGCTACACCAAGGGTGTCCTCCCCATGTATGACACAACAACTCTCTTAGACCTTCTTAGAAGATGCTTTGGTGGCTCAGTACTGAAATCCTCTAAACTAGACAGGATGTCACGAACCAAGCCTAGAACCTAGATGTGACACGGCGAATGAGGAACCCGAAGGAATTCCAAACAATCCTCATAGCACATAAGTCACATATTCTTGGTCGTAGAAGCAATATAACATTCACAAGAGATGTAAATAAGGAAAAATGGACTAAGGGAAGTCTTGATATTTAGAAAGCATAAAAGAGTCAAAATTCAAAGCATAAGTACATCAATTGCTCCAAGAATACCTCTAAACATAAATTGGAGTGGGGGCCAAGACACTTTCCGGGCTCACCCTCATAATGTTTAATGTTCAACATAAATAAGGCCTAGGAATAGCAATAGAAATTAGATAGTGTCCCCAAACTTGAGGACTCACCAAGCTTTTCTTCGAATAATCTCACTACCCACGTGGAGCATGATCAAGTGGAGCTCTGTTCCTTACATGATGATATCATTTAGGCATAGAGAATGCATTAGTATGTTTGAATCTACTAAGTATGTAGTATGCAATGCAATAAGACATAAGCTAATATAGTAAAATGCATAGGAATAGGCAATAGATAAGAATAATATCAATATGGCCTACATGATCAATGGTTAAAGTAAAAATATGCTTGTAAATCATTCAACTTGCTTAGAACATAATACATAGGCCGGAAGAGACCTCAACCAACAAAGAATAAGACCAAGTGAGCTAAACTTGGAATCCCGATGATTACCCCTCATTGGTAAAAAAGTGGTCTACTTGCCAAGGTAAAACATACTTCACCTTACGGGAGCCCATCCCATTTCGAAGAACTAACCTTCCTTACGGAAGCCCGTCCTATTTTGGAAAGGATTTAATGAGATACTTGACCTTACGGGAGCCCGTTCCATTTCGGGAAGAATTTTAAGAGAAAGTACTCTAAATGGATCCACTAGTATAATAGGGGTATAACATAATCCTATGTTCGCACATAATTCAAGTAAAGAGAGCAAACCCTCCATCCATCGGTGCTAAGTCTAATCCCACGGAACACTTATAACAATCATACTGTAATAACTTGCAAAAAACATGGAATCATGACATGAGTATCTCTTAAACATACTTTACCTCTAATGTTGAGCCTAACTTAAAACAGGATAATAGATCATCATCAAACATTACCTTGCACTAAAATCAAAGGCTCATAAGAGATAAAATCTTGAAAATCGGTTTTAACTTCATACTTGCAAAACATAGATAATTTCATGAATTCATAACATACGTGATAGCCCATATTCATCATGAAGTCACTTGACTCATAAGACATTGGTTAACTTGAGAATTCTTAATTGACATTTTATCAAACACTTGGTGGGTGTGAAATGCTTGTTCGAAACCATGCAATTCAAGAGTGAAATCATTTAAGAAAACTCAATGCAAATCAACCCACCAACATATTGTAATAGCCTCATGTGAGATACCTCGAAATCCATCATCAAATCTCATAATAGATCATAGTTTCACAGCTCAAAACATATAGTCTCAATAGACAAAATCAACTCATAGTAGGATCTTGAGATAGATAGACATGCATATTTAATGAACATTTGTTAAAAAAAAAACATATTTCATGCTTATAATCCATAATAAAAGATTATCATAGATAATACAACTTGAGAACATGCAATTTTCATACAATAGGAAGATTGGGCACCATGGGTGAAAGGACCCAATGGTTGAAACCCACATACCTTAGACTTGGGTTTTCTTGGTGTAGACTTGAAGCTTGGAAGGGGTTCTTGAGGTCCGAAATTATGCTTGCGACACTTGAATTTTGATGAAATATTTGGGTAAGTGTTAGAGGGGGTTTTGAGAGTATATTGAATGTTATAGAGTTGAAAAATGACTAAGTATAGATATGTTTACACATAGGTGGCCATGGGGCTAAGACTCCAATGCCTTAGGCCAAAGAACGAAACTAATAAAATTTTTTTACATATCTACGCCCCTAGCATGCCGCTCTTGGGACGCAGATCGTCTCTGGAAATCGTCAATTTGCGATAATTAATTTTTGCTACTGGTCCTCTAAAATGGGAATTATACCCATTTCCCACTCAATTTTGCCCCCTGATCACGAATATGAAGTCATATTTTCGATGTCACACATAAATTTTGAGATATAAGGAAATTATGATTATGGGCATTTTCAAGGCACATTTTTGGGCATTTTTGTGCCGTTTCACAAGATATGTTTTTTCATGTGCTTTGGATGTGTAGCTGTTATGCCTGGAGAACTGGACGTGCAAGGTATAGTATTAGGAACCTCAATTGGGGGCTGTAATAGAAGTGTTACAATTTCATCATGTGTTGCAATTATATTGGAACAAGAAACCTGAAAATGAAATAATATATTAAAAAGGTCATTGAATAAAAACAATACTATGAAACCTGAAATGGTGTTATTTCAGTAATATATGGTTCTATTAAATTTTTTGAATATAAATAGTTACCTTCCTGAACATGGTAGATACAAATGTCTCAAATTTTAGTCTCACCTTGGCAATTTGTCAATTAAAATTTCTAGGGGTTTGAGTTCTTTCTTTAAAGCAACGTCATCGGCAACTTTGAAAGCACACTCGTACATCCAAATATTTAGAGCATACGTCATGTTATAGAAATGATAGAACTGTTTTCTAATTGTGAAATTATCTAAAGCTTTTAATCAATTTCTCGTATGCAATTAGTCCCCAATGATACCGTACATAACTACCTTCCTCAACCATTCAGAAATGATCAACAAGTATAGGAGATTTAGGTAATTGGGAATACAAAAATGTGTGGATAAAGTAGAGAATCGCCATTTGCAAAGCATCTTCATTGTTATCTCATTCACCCATCAAAAAATGACTAACCAGTTGCCTTTGGTTAACACTTACGTTTAGATTTGGGAAGTAATTCTGTTTCAGTCTGTAGGAGATTCATCACTTTATCAAAAGTCGTCGACATTGTTGATGCACTTCAAATGAATTACGACAGAAAACTCTCTTAGAGTGAAGAATAGAATATCACCCTTGCCATATCTAATGAGAATTTCATCCATGTTGTCATTCTCAATCTCCAAAAACAAAAGACATTTGAGTTTTTGGCCTTGGAAACTGCACAAAGGCATTATTAGATAAGAACCAAAAATAGATTGACCAAATAAAGCTAAGGCTCCTTTTCCATTAGAACTCTTGATATTTTCAACAAATTTCCAATTTGTAGTTACTCCAAACCTTACGAATTGTCTAGGAATTTGTTTGATAACGTACTTAATAACCTGCATTGAAAGAAAAAAAATACTAGAAAGTTAAAAATTCATATAAATAATGAATAATGTTGATAAAAAAATAGTATGAATAGTGTTAACACATGAATGTTTCAGTGTTTGTGGAAGAAAAACAAGTTATTATTGATACAAGCAATATGTAAATTATTACTTAAACATGTGTATATGTCGACAAACATTAAGATGTTGATACAAGAAAAAAAAAAGAAACATTATTGATACAAAAGAAAAATGTTTCAATCAGTATTGAACCATGCATTAATCAGAATAGATTCAAATAACAGTAAATTACTGATACAAGAAATAGGCAATAAAGTATACAAACATGAATCAATACTGATATTAAACAAACCCAAAAATGTTGATTATGGATTAAAAAATTCAAACTATATTGCTACAAGAAATACAATATTGAAACCAACAAGTACATTGTTGATATAAATAATAGAAGCCATGATTCAAGGTGTATTGATAAAGCAACACATTATTGACCCCACACAATTACACAGTTGATACAAACATTAAGGTGTTGGTTTAAAATGTATCGATACAATCAATATATAATATTGACTCCAACAAGTTCACAGTTGATACAACACAATAAAATTCTTAATATAATGTTGATACAAAATTTAATGGTATTGTTAATTTGTTGGTACAAATTTTACATAGTTAATATTAGTGAATATACAAATATAGTTGTTGATAAAAACAAATAAAGTATTGATAAGAACAACACTGTGTTGATACAACTAAAACAACACTATACATTTCAATATATCATGAGTCTTGATACAAAAAATCTCGCATGTTGTTGACACAAATAACTTTATATAAGTACTGACATATGAATAAATTGTGACCACAATGCAATGTTGATACAAACACAAACACAACTATAATGATGACAAAAAAACTAAAAACATGTTTTAAAAACAACGAGTGTACAATAATAATAACACAATGTTGATACAAAAAAGAACAAATTGTATCAACGGTGTTGGGACCACTATACATTCTTGATACAAATAACACATAACATTATTGATATATTATGAATACAGTACACAAATATTGTGTTAAGACAAAAAGAATAACTTTAAAAAGTACAATATGCAAATGATGAAATCGTAACCTTTGCAAAAGAAGGTCTGATTGCAATTGGAACAGTTCTCTTCCACTTTTTCTTAGGAGTCTTTACTCTTTTTGGAGGTACTTCCTCGTTAAGAGTTTTTGAACTTGAAGCATCGTCTTTCTTGTCATTTCCCTTCTCACCTAAATTATCATTGTGTTTTTAGGATCTATTTTCTTGGATACAAACTTCATCGAAATCCAAAAGCCGCTTCTTCCTAAATTCTGAATTATGATTGTCAACACTAAGTGGAACTACTTCAGATTTAGAAAGATTTTTAATAATTAATGGTGCATGTGTACTAGGAAGGGAGGATAATGAAGTGACTTCCATTTCAACTGGTGCCGGTTTATCAGGAAGTGAAGGTGATGGGTTGGACTCCATTGATATGGAGATATTTAGACTGAGACATCTCAGAGAATTAGGAAAAAATGGAAAAGGGTGAAAGTTCAGATCTTTTTCTTTTTGGAATTGGAATACAAATTTATTGTGTAAAAATTTGAAATTGGCATTAATTTGTGAAAAGATGGAACTGATGCCTTAGGCATTAGTTATGTAATCAAAGATATGAGTAGTCTATATATTAAGTAGTCGGAGAGACAAACTAAAAATATGGGATTTTAGTAATATTTTTAAATGGTAGGGATTATTAGTAATTAAGCTTATAATAGTTGTGTATTTGTGTAATTTAGTTATTTTTAATTGTACTCTTAGAACCTTACACGCTCTGTAAGTAATAATAATTAGTGTGATTATTTTATTTTAGTATTCATATTACTTGATGTATGATATTAGGTTTTGTGCGATAGTTTGAAAAATAAATAATTAATGTTACGTATAAAGTATGAGAAAAATAATTATCTTTGTTGACACCCTATTTTGACCTACACTTTAAAAAATTCATACCTTTTTATGTTGTTATTTTTTAAAATAGTTTAAAATATTTTTCAGAAACTTTACAATAATTTAAAGATATTACTCTTATTTTAAAATATTAGAATCTTAATCAGTTGATATTGAATTTTAATAATATTATTTTTAAAAATTTTTATTAGAATTGAAATATTAATTTAATTTTATTAAATTATTATCTTGTTAGCCATTGTCCTTCTGAGTGGTTACATGCATTATCCCTCTCCTAGCCCAAACTTCTTTTGCGTAACTAAAATGTGTAAATTGTGAGATAAAAATCATGTTTGAAATTGTCAAAGGCAAATATGCAAAGTCGCAAAAGTCAAGAAAACAAAGGCAACTTCTAAGGAAAGATGAAAGGAAAAGTACTGAAAAAAGGAGGAAAAACTTCAGAAAGGAGGTAAAATGAGAAAAATCTCCAGCGAATAAAGTTTCAAAGAAGTTGAAATAGAAGAAAGGGATGACCAAGAGGATTAGGTGTCAAATGTGTATCAGTTGTTAAAAGCACATATCCGATGTGACACTTAAGGAGGGATTAAGTCACTTTGTCTCAAGTAAATATTCTATTCGTCCCTAAGCCTACATTACAAGTTAATAATAAGCCCTGCATGATTTCATTCAAAAGGTTTTTATATTAGTGGAGACTTACATGAAGTCCAAGCATATGGTATCGCAATTGCATGCATTATCCTTTTGATGTGAGTGTATTTTACAAAATTCATTAAATTAAATACTTCATACATGTGTGAAATAAGACTTTCTTTATTGTGAGGGCACTTGACACATGAGGATTGGTAAAATTCAAAAGTTTTGTTTAAAGTAAGGTGAACAAATCTAGTTGAGACTTAAGTATGTGTAAGGTACCATTTGAAGCTATAGGAATTATCTTGAATTCAATCTGAGTTGAAAGGAAGAAATGGGAGCTATTCCTATACATTTCTAACTATTGATACCAATTATAGTCAAGAGTTAACAATATTTTCATAATCTATTTTTTATTTTCATTAAAAAAAAAGAGGCCAAGTATAATTGTTTGTTTATATACACCTTTTAAAGAGATTTTGGATGTTTTTTTCATTTTTGTAAAGTACACTATAAAGTAATTTTGGATCTTTTTAAAATTACTTTTTTGAAAAATTGTTTGTTTTTAATTATGTGGCATTAGGATAATCCTCTTAGTGGTAGATGCCTATTTTCACTGAATTGTCCATTCTAAAAAAAAAGTAGCACATCTTTTATTTTTTAAGTTGTAAATCATTATTGGAGCATCACTTTAACATGACACATAAATTGTTATTGGAGCATCACTTCCTTTAACGTGACATATTAAATTGGAGGGTCACTTCCTTTAATGTGAAGCTTTAAATTGTTATTGGAATGTCACTTTCTTCAACATGACATGCTAAATTAGAACGTCACTTCCTTCAACGTGACACGTGTTAAATTGTTATTGGAGTGTCACTTCCTTCAATGTGACATGTAAAATTGGAGCATCACTTCCTTCAATATGACAAGTTAAATTGTTATTGAATCGTCACTTTTTTCAATGTGACATATTAAATTAGAGCAGCACTTCCTTCAATGTGATATGTTAAATTGTTGTTGGAGTGCCACTTCCTTCAACATGACATGTTAAATTTTTATTGGAGCTTCATTCGCTTTATTGTGACATTTTAAATTGTTATTGGAGTGTCACTTCCTTCAACATAACATGTTAAATTCTTTTTTGAGCATTAGTTCGTTCAATGTAACATGTTGAACTATTATTGGAGTATCATTTCCTTCAACATGACACGTTAAATTATTATTGGAGTGTAACTTCCTTCAACATGATATGTTAAACAACTATTAGAGCATCAGTTCTTTCAACATGACATGTAAAATTATTTTTGGAGCGTCACTTCCTTCAACGTGACACATTAAATTGTTATTGGAGAATTACTTCCTTCAACGTGACACATTAAATTATTATTGGAGCGCCAGTTCCTTCAACATGATATGTTTAACTATTATTGGAGTGTCGCTTCCTTCATGACATGTTAAATTGGAGCGTCACTTTCTTTCATGTGACACATTAAATTATTAATTGAGCGTCACTTTCTTCAACGTGACATGTTAAATTTGAGCATCACTTCCTTCAATGTGACATGTTAAATTATTATTAGAGCATCACTTCTTTCAGTGTAACACGTTATACTACTAGAGTATCACTTCTTTCAGCATGACATGTTAAATTGAAGCATCATTTTTCTTCAATGTTGTAAGGTCCGGTGAAATTGCCAAAATACCCTAGAAGAGAGTTGTGCGCACAATGCGTCTTTCCATGTTCAGATGAAAAATCTAAAAATAAATTTGCAATTCGTATGAAAAATTGAGTAGGGAAATGGTCTCAGTCAATTTTTAGAGAGAACGGATGAAAAGATAATTTTTCGATACAAAACTCAAAGATAGTGTCTGTACGCGATACAGGAGAGACACACATTGGTCGCACACATACGCTTATTTTTTAAAAATTTTTGATGGGAATTGGAAAACTTGTGCGGAAATTTTTTGGAAAAACTTACACTACTCTGCGCCTAGTCTGCGTCGCGGACCGGGTATTTCTAAGTAGGAATTTTTCTTTTATTTTGAGAGGGGCATTTTAGAATTTTTTTCAACCCTCCCAAGTTCAATAAACAAGCATTATGATCATTTTTATCAGATTAGGACTTCCAAAATCCATTTTTTCTTGGCTTCGTAGTGATAGAATCGTAAGAGCAGAAGAGGGGAAAGCTTGAGATCTCCTGGTTATGGTCAATTCCTTGTAAAGACATATGTTGCTCTTCATCCCAGGTATGTAAGGCTAACTTAAAATATGAAATTGTTCTTCCATATGTCCCTTTGAATTAAAGTAAGTAGATAGTTGAATGGAATGAGTTTTATGTATGTAATTCTTGAGTATTTTCCTAGAATTTATACCTATATCATGTATTTCCTATGTTGATGATCATCAAAACTTGATTTACTACATACATGCTTTTATTTTAATTTTTCTCATAAAATCCTATATGTTATTTTGTTAAAGATTGCAACAATGAACTTAGGGGATGAATCTAGAGCCTTGATAGTAATAATGTTCTTGTTGTTGATGGTTGTAGTCTTTATTTGAGAGTGTTGAGGATGATGTTGATGAAACTGATGACTTTAGAGTCTTAAAGTGTTTGAAACTTAATTTTAAAAGTATGTTCTGAGTCCAAGAGTTGACAGTTGAAGTAATGAGTTGAGTTAAAATGTCCAATGAGACCAAATAAAGAGAAATCCTGATGTTTGATATCTTATGAGCAGGTTAATTCCTGTGAGGAGTATTGAGCACCAAAATGAGTAAGAGTAAGTCCCGCTCACACTCATTAACTATGTGGCCACTGTAGGAGAGGATATGACCGTAGGATCAGATGTTTCCTTAGTCCCAAAAGAGGAAGTGATGTTCTTTATGTATGGATCTACTGATGCCATGTCCTTTATCCTGATGTCACACCTCAAAGTCCCGTTAAAGCGGACTGGCACCCATTACCGATAAGGCTAGGGAGAACCAACCTCTATCTATGCACTTTGTACACATATTATAAGGAACTTCTATGTTTGGCATGCTTCTAGGAATATAAACGATATTAACAAGCTAAAAGGAGATGCGTTATAGCTAGGCCGTTGGGGCCATGGTGTCTAAAGTACGAGACATGGCCACACTTTAATTTACATAGTCTACAAAGCCTCTAGTCAATAGAAAGTATCTACTAGAGTTCGGGATAGGCCCCGTCTGAATTAACTATATAATGCAAACATATAAACTCTAAACACCCACAAAGCTCCGGAACAACCTGAGCTTGGTAACAGCAGCTGAATGTCTTGACTATACTGGGAAGATCTATTAGCACCTGAACCTGCAACATGAAATACAGGTCCTCCGTAAGGGATGTCAGTAAGAGATAATGTACTGAGTATGTAAGACAGTCAATACTGTATATGAAATACAAGTCAAATGAAACTATGCACTAGTATAGGATAAGAGACCACATTTAGTTATACTTTGGAATCGAGTATTATTAGACCCCGTAAAATATTTAATTTAAGTTAGCTGTTCAATTGGAAAAGTTATGGCATATATGGCGTAGTTGAATTAATTAAGTCTCCGGTGTTTAACTATAATTGGAGTT
>JAOTQR010033055.1:0-16002 GCA_025774065.1 Solanum ossicruentum | reverse complement strand
ATCATATACTCATGGGTAGATAAGTGTGAAACAAGATCTTGTACACTCTCGAACGAACCTTTAATCGGCTCTATAACGGCACCCTCGTTCCATTTAGGTTATGGAGCTGGAGGTGCTGGTTCTAAAGGTTTATTTAAAAAACAAGGGTCTCATAATTTTAAAGCTCAGGGATCTTAGTCACAAGTTAGTATGTCTCGAGCTTCCCAAGGCAAGCCACCATGTGAAAAGTGTGGCAAACTTTATTTGAAAAATTGTCAAAAGGATACTAAGAAATACTATAAGTATGGCCAAGAGGGTCACTTTCGGAGGGATTGTCTAAAGTAGCTCAATAAAGCTCAATCTTCTACATCAGTACCACCAGTTGAGAAAATCAAAGGAGGTGCTCCTTCTGGCACGAGCAGGTCCGTAGACCAGTTTTATGCCATGGGTAGTCCCCAAGATCAGGAAGACTCTCTAGATGTCTCTTGAGATATTGTGATGGGTATAATTTGAGTCTTTATTCTTGATTGTTATGTTCTGATAAATCCTGGTGGCACCCCATCGATTGTGTCTCCTTATGTGTCTAGTGGATTTGATAAAACTCCCGAGTGTCTTTTCGAACCCTGAAGTGTATCTATTATTCCTATTATATTGGTGATACTATTCTAGCTGAGAAGATTTGTAGAGATCATTCTGTACCAATATATCATAAAGATACCATGCTGACTTAGTGGAGCTAGTTGGGATATACCCCAGGCTTTTTTATTTGAGACTTCCTTTTGATGTTATCCATGAGAGAGAAACCTATGTCCCTAAAGATTTATTGTTACCCAGTAAGAGTATGATTTGAGGTCTTATAAATCATAGTAAAATTGTCACCCCAGAGCTAGAATGATGATGACGGAAAGGAATGATTGATTAAGGCTTATAACTAGAGATATTATATATTAGGTAAGTAATGAGGTGATGAGACGATTACCATAAGATTTGACGAAAGGGTCATAAGTTCCCTGTAATTTTCATGATAAGGTATAGAGAAAGAGTTATTACCAAGATAAGTTAGAGTATGTTCAAACTAGCAAGAGGTTCATATTGATGTATTACATTATTCATATTATTGAGGGTGAAGTATGGATATTGAATAGGGGATCAAAGTACTTTAGTAATAGATCTAAACTAGGCTCATGATATTGAAGGAAGAGCCTCGTGAAAATTCATAGAGTTATGAGCTTAGTTAGATAAGGAGGTATAGTAAATGGGTAAGTGATACTGAGTTGTGAGGAGGGAATACATTGAATGAGTACTCGTTGTGAGATTTTAACAGATCCATGTTCCCAAATTTTTACCTAGTAGTTATAAGTTGGTATGATATGAGATGAGTGTTTGATGTCCATGTTAGTACTAGATCCTAGGCTTGAATTTTGAACAGTAGTGTGGAAGAGGAGATAACATTGTGACATTAATAGTTTTAGTTGGAGATTTGCTCTAGAAGGCTCCCCATAGTGTATGTTTGAGATAAAGATGGTGAATTGCGAGGAAAGTGATGTTATGGGCAGGGTACAAGTGCCCCTTAGGTAGGAATAGTGAATTGAGGATAGCTCATTAGATAAGAAGAGGCATGAGATATGTATTCATAATAGTGTAAAGTTGTGTAAAGCTCTAAGTTATGATTGCTCTAAGAATCTAGATAGTATTTTTGAGTTATTAATGCGGAGTAGTCTGATGTAAGTAGTTCCTGCCATCCCGAATAATTAAGTTGATTAGGGCTTATGGATAGATGATGACGAGTATTCCATTATAGTCTAAGTCTTATACACTTAAATTTATGGGAGCACAGAAGTTAAGTATTAGCATGAAAAAGAAGAGATTAGATTGTAAGAGTTGTGGAGCGGTTATGTATGCCTATAAGAGCAGCAAATATCGAAAGATTTTCATAGAGATAGGAGGAAGCTAAGAGTGGTGTTTTCGAAGAGAGTCTTAGTAGCTATTCTATATATGTGACTACAGTATAATAGAACAGTTTAAGATGTTCTTGTGGATAGTGAAGTGCTTCCCTAACCATGTGAAGATATTAACTTATAACTTAGTAAAAGAAATTGAGTCACAAATCTAGAAAGATAATTTAGATTATCATTTGATCTCATGTTTTGGTCAACTCTTCTTCAACTATTTTTATGCTTGGTGGTTTCTGAAGGAAAATCTTTTCAATTGTGTATTGAGAATGAGGATTCTTGTTTTATTTCACTCTCCGCGTGGATATTCTCGATTTATTCACAAACATTAGCCTAAAAATTTCTAATGCCTTTTTGTTTAATTACATCCAATTAGGGCACTGCATCAACTTGATTTTGTTTGTGTTAAATTTTCTCTTCAAGTCCTGCTCTTCTTCTTCTTTAACTTCTCTCATTATCAAAATACCCAGTTCTTCCAATCTAATTTATGTACAGGAAACATTCTAGTGGGTTCATCAATCAATGACTCAATGAAGTAAGGGTCTAAAATCGATAATACAAATCAACTCAATATTGTGAAAATAGTTTGAAAAGTACAAGTCTTTAAAAGTAAAACATCGACTCTAATCCATCATTGTCTATGAAGCCTCTATCTCTAAACATCCAGATGATGCCAATGATAGATTCATGGCCACCTCAAATCAAAAGTAAAAGTGCTAAACTCAAACCAAGAAAGATAAGTGGAGTATCCTTCTAATGTTGGGAAGGACTCATCAATCAGTTGAATGCGATAAGATCCTTAATGAAACGCCTATTGATGACCTCTAATACCTATCTCTACGTCATAAAATAATGTAGTCCAAATGGACTTTAGTACATTATACTGGTATGTAAAATGGCTGAAAAAGAAAGAACATAATCAAAAATACTCAAATCAAGTAACTTAACCCAAAATCAACTCAATAAGATATGCAAGTTCATGAATAAAGTCATGCTTTGGAAGTAAACTCAATAGTATGCAACTCATGCAAAATCATTTAGATTTTATAGTAAAACAATGCTCCTAAAGGTTACTCTAGTATGCAAATCAGTTATGCAAAATTAGGGAGTTTCTCTAATCGACAATACTCCCACCAACATAGTTGGTGCTGAACAACGAAGGCGACGTCGTTGCCACTCCCGTCTATTACTTGCCAAAGTAAGGACGCTCAACTTTCTCTCTTGGATCCACAATTATTGTCCATTTTTGGGGACAAGAGTTACCCGAGTTAACTGCATGACTATCCTATGCTGGCAACGTAGTTATTGGGTTTGATATGCTCATGCTCTTACCTAACTCGGTGCTCAATATTACTCCAAAAATATTCTATTTAAAAGTGTCATTCATACACATCTAAGACATCATCATCATCATCTTCTGTCAATAAAATATTTTGAAAATTATTTACATGTGCTTCAAATATTCACTTTAAACATCGTTTAAACTCAATGCTCAATTCGATCAAAACCCATTAAAACATGCATCGTCTCATCAAAACTCTTTCTTAAATCATTATTTATGCTCAAATCTCATATTCACGTAGACTTAGAAAGATATGCTAAAAAATCATCTTTGCTCAATATATAAAAGGACCATCAATCTCAATTAGAAATAATGAATGAAATCAAATACAGTCTGTAATTAAGGTTCATGTAAATGAAAACATAAACATGCATCCAATCAAATACCCCACTTATGAACATCATCATAATACTTTTTTGTACAAGAAACTCAATAAGATAACAGATAACTCAAGAATCCAATTTAAGAAATTCAAAGAAAAGTCAAACTCAACTCAACATTAATCAATGGAGATGAAGGGGCATGTAGACGAACTTAGTCCAACATTATGTTAGCCTTGCATACCTTGAGATTTAGATTTTCTTGAAGAATTTTGAAGAACGCACTGGATTCTCTTGTAGCTTTTCTCCTCTTGGAACCTTGTTCAAAGTCTTGAAATATGTTTGAGCGTAACTAGGTTGGATAGTTATGTTTTAGGCTTTAAAAGGGTAGGAAAAGACCAAAATAATCCTTTTTAAAATGCAGTTAAAGTCATCCACGGGTCAATCTATGGCCCGTAGAAACTTCTACGATTCGTAGAACCCAACCGTAAACTTTCAGGGAAATTTAGGGGGCTCTAGATCCATTGTACGAGCCTAAACTATGGCCTGTAGAAGCATCTATGACCCGTAATTGGCTCCGTTAATTCTGGGACTAAAATGGACTTGCAAAAGTTTTTTCATAAGTAAACAGTACGGACCGTCATTCAAACCATGACCCATAAGTCAGTTAGTAGGTTCAACTCTGCACTGGCAGTCTGCAGTAAATTGGATATAACTATTTACTCCAAACTCCAAATGAGGTGAAATTGGTTGCTTCAGAAAGGTAATTCAAAGAACTTTCATTTGGTAGGTCATGAGTCACATAATTCTTTGTATGCTAAAGGTTGTGGTCTTTTAAAGTTGATCCGTGCATAATCTAATGCAAAGAACTTAATCGATAGGACGTTTTGGACTTGACTAAGTACTAGAGGTCTTTTATGACTGTAATACACTTTACACGTACAGGAATGAACCTTAAATATAGGTACATGTAAGGCATCACTAGCTTCAAGCTTATATACTTACGACGAAGAAATTCGAATCTTATGAATAGATTTGTGGGGTATTATATCTACGGTCTGTAGAATCTTCTATGAACTGTAGAATCCATTTGTGGAAACTAAGGTGGATTTCAAGGTCCTGAAACTCATTCTACGGGCCTAAACTATGACTTGTAGAAGCTTTTACGATCTGTAGAGTTTAGGACCCAAAAATGGACTTGCAGAAGGTATTGCACGAACTGATAGTATGGGTCGTAGCTCAATCCATGACCTGTAAGTCAGGGTCATAGATTCATCTCTGCTCTGGCAGTCCGTAGTAAAACAACCATAATTTTTTGATCAAACACCAAATGAGACAATCTTGGTGTTGTTGGAAAGACAAAAAAAATTTAATTTGATATATTATTGGTTATAAATAATTATTTACGTGTTGAAAGTCATGGTTATTTAAAGTTGACCCTTGCATAATCTAATGTGAAAAACATAACCGGTAGGAAGATTTTGAACTCAACTAAGTACTAGGGGTCTCTCATGAACCTAATTCACTTCTTATACACTTCTCACATATATTAACGAGCCTTAAAATATAGATACAAACAAGACATCACTAGGCTCAATCTTATGTACTTGCGACAAAAATTTTTGGATCCGAAGAATTGAGCTGTGAGGTGTTACAGAAAATTTAAAAAAATGAAGGGGAAAGAAAAAGCTTTTGAGGTTGTTCTTTTTTTTTTTTTTACACATGAGCTATAGTAGGGTTTATGATTCAAATTAACAGAGACTCTTTATAGATCTATTTATATTTAGGGGAAAAGACTAACATGAACACCTTTTATAATATATTAAGGGGTTGTTTGGTAGTGTAACACCCCCATGAAATGACCAAAATACCCCTGAGCTTGACCTTATGCGTAATGTGCCTGCCTTGTTTTGTTTGAAAATTCGATATCAGATTTGCGATCTGTACGAAAAATCGAGTCGAAAAATGGTCTCGACACGATAAAAACTCGTAAAACGTGAATTAATTTTTTAGAAAAAATTCAGAAACAGTGAGGTTTCCGCGTCCGCTCCGCGATGCGGAGGGAACATAGAACCACACTTAGAAGTTTCCAAAAATTTTCGACGAAGTCTGATTTTGCGAAAAAGTCAGAATTTACACTAGTGCTCGTCGAGCACTAGTGTAATTCAGGAGCAGTTTCGTTTTAAAAAGGGGAGGGTATTTCTAATTTTTCCACACCATATATCCTAAATTAAGTCAATTTTTAAGTTGAATTAAGTCCAAAACATTTTTTCTTAGTCACATTTATACGTTCAAGCAAATCCTCTCAAGAACCTACGCTCTGAAAATTCAAGAAACAGTTGTAGGGCTTAAATTTTTCCTTTCAATTCCTCAAGAACACTCTCCAAGGTATGTAAGGCTACTCTAAAAGTATTACTTTCAGAATATTTTAGAAACTTTAATCTAGTTTTCATTCCAGAAATTCAAGCTTGATTGAGATCATATTCATGAAAGAAGTACATGGAATTTTAGTAGAGTTTCTTTACGTATGCGTAGATTCTTGTTGAATATTAAAACTCTTGGTCCCTATATGATCCAATTGGAGAGTTGTTATTAAGTTTATATTCAATTATGATCAAGGATTATAGTTAATGAGTTTTCTTGAAATCTTGATATTAAGTCAAGGAAAGAAAAGACTACTTTGACATCCTTTAAGCTAAGTTTAAGAATTTATTTTAAATGTTTACCCTTGCATGGTAGCCAAGAAATCTAGCATATTTTGGGTAACTGAGTTGATTCTAATTATCAGTAAGTTAAAGATTTTAGTGAGAAAGCTAAGAAAAGTTAAAGCTAGGCTAAGTCCCCGAAAGATAAGATTTCAAGAATTCATTCTTTAAAAGTTATGAACTATATAAGATATTTTGCGAGTAATATTGAGCACCAATATGAGTGAGAGTAGAATAAATTACTCAAACTCATAAACTATGTAGTCAGCATAGGATAGGATTGTACCTTCCTCATTAGCCACTGAGATGACCCAGTTTTGGGATGGATCCATTCCCCTAGTTATTTATCCCCTACCCCAGCAAAGTACTGGATGGCTCTGGCACCGTGGTCAAGACGTTGTATCACCACGAAGCTCATAGTGATGGTTTTCGGTTAGAGAAACTCCCCAAGTTAAAAAACTATGTTTTATTTGTCAGTTTGCAGCATACCAGCATTATGATGATTGTTATTCTCTTATGAACTATGATTATGTATTTTGAGATGCATTATAATATCCCTATTAACTATTTTAGCCATCTTACGTACCGTACATTCCACGTACTGACGCCCTTAGGACCTGCATCCGTTTATGATGCAGACGCAGTTGACAGAGTTCCTCAGCAGTCACTTCGTTGAGAACCTGCCAGCTTTCAGATTCTTAGTGAGGCCTCTTCTCCATCCGAGGCCTATGGTTTATATTTCTCTACAATATTTACTTTCATTTTTTACTACGTGGGGCTTGTCTCAGTAGTCCTTTCAGACATTTTTATTAGAGGTTCCATAGACCTTGTGTTTAATATTTCAATTTCTAGTTATTCAGACAGTATTTATGCCTTTACATTCATTTATTTATTCTATTCATGAGTTAGTTTGATGTTTTAATAGCCTTTTTTCATTATTAACAAGTCTTTCGCTGAGTAAGTAGCCAGGCCAAGTGGTTCGCTTGGAACCAAAAATGATTTCCTAGTGTCGGGTACGTCTAGGGTGTAGGCTCGAAGCATGACAAACTTAGTATCAGAGCCTAGAGTTCAAGAGTCCTAGGGAGTCTATGGAATTGTGTCTAATAGAGTCTGTATTATGGGCTTGAAGCACACCACATCTATAATATGGAGGCTACGGGACATTAGGAAATGTCATCCTTGATTGTTATTCTTTGTCTCGTGCTTCAATGTATATCTCTATGAAATCCTTTCTAACTCGTGCATCCACGTCGTGTTTTCAGGTTATGCCTCCTCGCAGAGCTAACGGACCAGTCAGGGGCAGAGGACGCCCAGCCAGAAGGAATGCAAACTAGCCTGGCAGAATTCCTAAGGAACTTAGAGGCCCAGCTGTGCTTGTAGAGCAACCACAACAGGCAGACATATCTAATTCTGAGCTTCGCCAAGCCATTCAGACTTTAGCTCAGGCAGTCACCACTTAGTGAGGTCGCTAGGGAGATGGCGGGAATGATGCGGCGGATACCGCCTAAGTTAGAGAGTTTTTGAGAATGAATCCACCAGAGTTCACGGGGTCTGATGTGAATGAGGATCCTGAGAACTTCATCGAGGAGCTTCAAAAGGTATTTCAGGTGATGCGGATAGCGGATACTGAGCGGGTTGAGTTGGCTGCCTATCAGCTTAAGGGGTAGCTAGACTCTGTTTTGACCAATAGAAGAGAAGTAAGGTAGATGGGGCGCCAGTAGTTACTCGGGAAGTATTTGAGGAGGCCTTTCTAGGACAGTACTTTCCCAGAGAGATGAGGTAGGCTAAGGTAAGGGAGTTTTTGAACTTGAAGCAGAAGAATACGAGTGTACGGGAGTACAGCCTTAAGTTTACTCAGTTGTCCCATTACGCTCCGGCCATAGTTGCAGACATGCATATGAGAAATGATCTCTTCGTGCCCGGGCTCTCTCGACTAACTAAGAGGGAGGGCAGGAATGCGATGTTGATTGGGGATATGAATATAGCCTGCTTGATAACACATGAGTAGCAGGTAGAGGAGGAGAAAATGCAGGACACGGAAGAGTTTAGGAGTAAGAGGGCCAAGACAACTGGCCAGGAGTCAGGCAAGAGTAGGACTAGAGGTGGAGGTCACTGATCTCTCCAGCCTAAGATAGCCGGACCAGTACCTTCATCCACCAGTGCAACTGCGTCGAGGGACAAGAATAAGCAGGGATCGCAGCACCACAGGTTTCCAGCCAGTCAGCCACAGGGTAGTGTAGCTCAAGGACCAAACCATTATCCTACTTGTGGTAGGTGTGGTAAGTCTCACCTCGGAGAGTGCCTTCTGGGCACAAATGTTTGTTTCAAATCAGGTGGGCATTTCTTGAAGGATTGTCTTATAGGGAAGCATAATGTGAGAGACACCAGATAACAGTCAGTCTCTTCAGCCCCGCAAGTTAAGCCACCTCACAGGGGTACTACAGTAGGGATAAGCTGGGGCACAAACCACTTGTAAGTATTGGGCACCAGACAGGAGCAGGTGCACTCACCAGATATGGTTACGAGTATTTTCAAAATCTTTACTCATGATGTATAAGCATTATTAGACCTTGGAGCCATATTGTCTTTTGTAACTTCATTTGTAGCTTTGAAGTTTGAAATTAATCTAGAATGTGTCCTTGAGACTTTAAGTGTTTCTACTCCCACTAGAGAGTCTATTTTAGCCCAAAGAATTTATATGGGTTGTCCAGTCTCTATTTATCATAATAACATTATAGCTAATTTAGTGGAGTTAGATATGGTTGAGTTTGATGTCATCCTAGGCATGGATTGGCTTCATGCTGGGTATGCCTCCGTAGATTACAGAATCAGAGTAGTCAAGTTTCAGTTTCCTAAGGAACCGGTCCTAGAGTGGAGGGGTAGCTCAGTTTTTCCTAAGGGCCAGTTTGTTTCATATCTCAAAGCTAGAAAGTTGATTTCCAAAAGGTGCATATATCAGCTAGTCAGAGTTCAGGATTCTCGTGCCGAAGCACCATCTCTTCAGTCTGTCCTAGTTGTGAATAAGTTCCTAGAAGTCTTTCCTGATAATCTTCTCGGAGTCCCTCCTGATAGGGAGATAAACTTTGGGATAGACACTCTTCCAGATGTTCAGCCTATCTCCATCCCTCCATATCGTATGGCTCATTCAGAGCTAAAAGAGTTAAAGGTGCAGCTGAAAGATCTTTTAGATAAAGGTTTCATTATACCAAGTGTTTCACCTTGGGGTGCTCCAGTTCTTTTCGTGCGTAAAAAGGACGATTCTCTTCGGATGTGCATAGATTATCGTCAGTTGAACAAGGTCACCATTAGGAACAAGTAGTATCCTCTTCTCAGGATTGTTGACTTATTCGACCAACTTCAGAGTGCTACCTGTTTTTCCAAGATAGATCTTAGATATGGGTACCATACGCTTAAAGTTAGAGAGAAAGACATTCTCAAGACAGCTTTCAGAACTTGATATGGTCATTATGAATTTTTAGTAATGTCCTTCAGGCTAACAAATACACCAACAACTTTCATGGACCTTATGAATAGGGTTTTGAGGTCGTACCTAGACATGTTCGCTATTGTATTCATAGATATTATCCTAATCTAGTCCCATAGTAAGGAGGACCATACAGGCAATCTAAGAGTTATCCTTCAGACCCTTAAGGATCACTAGCCATATGCCAAGTTTTCTAAGTTTGAGTTCTGGTTAGAGTCTGTGACATTTCTGGGGCACATTATGTCCGGTGAGGGTATTCAGGTGATTCCCAAAAGATTGAGGCAGTAAAGAATTGGCCAAGGGCCACAACTCCCACAGAGATAAGGAGTTTCTTAGGCTTGGCGGGGTACTACAGACGGTTTGTAGAGGGGTTTTCTTCTATCTCAGCCCTCTTGACTAAGCTGACACAAAAGAAGACTAAGTTCGAATGGTCAGAAGCTTATGAGAAGAGTTACCAAGAGTTGAAGACTGGGATGACCACAACCCCAGTCTTATCCATACTAGACGAAGTTAATGATTTTGGGGTTTATTGTGATGCTTCTAGAGTTGGCTTGGGCTATATATTAATGAAGAGAGGAAAGGTGATAGCATATGCTTCTAGACAGCTTAAGATTCATGAGAAAAATTACCCAACTCATGATCTTGAGCTGGCTATGGTGGTGTTTGCTTTGAAGATCTGGAGACACTATCTATATAGTGATCACGTGGATGTATTCATGGACTACAAGAGTTTGCAGTATGTGCTTGGCCAGAATGAGCTGAATTTGAGACAGAGAAGATGGTTGGAGCTGCTGAAAGACTATGATATGAGTATCCTCTATCATCCCGGTAAAGCTAATGTAGTTGTTAATGCTCTTAGCAGGGTGACCATAGAGAGCACAACCCATGTTGAGACTGAAAAGAAAGAGTTAGCTAAGGAGGTCCATAGACTAGCCCGTTTGAGGGTTCAAATTGAAGATTCTGACGAAGGCGAGACCCTTGTCAGAAATGGGTCAAAGTCATCCTTGGTGGTAGAAGTGAAAGAAAAGCAAGAAAAGGATCTCATCCTTCTCCAATTGAAAGAAGACATTCAAAAGCAGAAAGTATTAGTGTTATCAAACGGGGGAGATGGAGTCCTGAGATACCAAGGTAGGTTGTATGTGCCAAATGTCGATGGTCTTAGAGATATGATCTTAACTGAGGCTCATAATCTATCCACCCAGGTGCAACAAAGAAGTATAGAGACTTGCGAGAAGTCTACTGTGGCGTAGTATGAAGAAGGACATTGTAGAATTTGTCTCTAGAAGCCCAAATTGCTAGCAAGTTAAGGTTAAGCACCAAAGGACTTGTGTTATAAAGCAGAACATAGAGATTCTAGAATAAAAATGGGGGATAATTAATATGGACTTCGTAACAGGCTTACCTCGATCCCGTATACAGCATGATTTAATATGGGTAATAGTAGATAGAATGACCAAGTTAGCTCACTTCCTACCTGTCAAGACGACTGATACAACTAAGGATTATGCCAAACTCTATCTTAAGGAGATTGTGAGGCTGCACGGGGTTCCTATATCCATTATTTCAAACAGAGGAGCTCAGTTTACAGCACAGTTTTGGAAGTCCTTTTAGAAAAGGCTTAGTACAAAGGTGAATCTTAACACTACCTTTCATCCATAGACAGACGGGCAAGCAGAACGAACTATACAGACCTCGGAAGATATGTTAAGAGCTTGTGTAATAGACTTTAAAGGTAATTGGGATGATCATTTACCTTTGATTGAGTTCTCTTATAATAATAGTTTTCAGGCCAGCATACAGATGACACCGTATGATTGAGTTCTCTTATAATAATAGTTTTCAGGCCAGCATACAGATGACACCGTATGATGCTCTTTATGGGAGAAGGTGTAGATCACCCATAGGATGGTATGAAGTTGGTGAGGCTGCGCTGATAGGAGCTGATTTAGTCCATCAGGCTATAGAGATACCAAAGGTTATCTAGGAGCGACTCAAGATAGCCAGAGCAGACAAAAGTTTTACATAGATGTTAGAAGAAGAGATTTGGAGTTTGAGATAGGCGATTAGACGTACTTGAAGGTATCTCCAATGAAGGGAGTTATGAGATTCGGAAAGAAAAGAAAGCTCAATCCACGATACATAGGGCCTTATTAGATTCTGAGAAGAGTGGGCAGTGTTGCTTAAAAGTTAGAAATACCAGCAGAGCTATGTGTTATACATTCGTGTTTCATATTTCCATGCTTAAGAAGTGCTTGGGAAATCCCTCTTTAGTGGTTCCTGTTGAAAGTGTGGGAATTAAAGATAACTTGTCATATGAAGAGATCCTGGTACAGATATTAGACAAACAAGTTCACAAGATCAGAATCAATGAGATAGCTTCGGTGAAAGTATTGTAGAGAAGCCAATTTGTGGAAGAAGCCACATAGGAAGTAGAAAAGGATATGAAGGCCAAGTATCCACACTTGTTCATTGGCCTAAACGAGGACCTTGAAGGTAAATTTTCTTAACACCTTGATAATTTATGTTGGTTAAGTTCGAGAATCGCGTAATTTGAGCTTGTTTTATTCGTATCGTTATCATTCGAGGATGATTGATCCTAAGGGGGGATTTTGATACACCCCCGTGAACTGATGAAAGTACCCCAGGATATGATCTTAGGTGTAACGTGCCTTCCCTTACTCTATTTGCAAATCCGAGATCAGATTTGCAATCAGTACAAAACATCGAGTCGAAAAATAATCTCAACTCGATAAAAACTCGAAAAAATGCGAATTAATTTTTCCAAAAAAATTCATCATAGTAAGGTTTCCGCGTCCGCTCCGCGATGCATTGGGAATGCGGAACCACACTTAGAACTTTCTAATAATTTTCGATGAAGTCTGATTTTGTGAAAAAGTCAGAATTTACGCTAGTGCGCGTCGCGCACTAGTGTAATTCAGGAGCAGTTTTCGTTTTAAAAAGGGGAGGGGTATTTTCGAATTTTTCACACTCCATATCCTAAACTAAGTCAGTTTTTAAGTTGAGTTAAGTCAAAGCGTATTTTTCTTAGTCACATTCATACGTTCAAGCAAACCTTCTCAAGAACCTACTCTCAGCAAATTCAAAAAATGATTGTAGGGATTAGATTTTTCCTTCCAATTCCTCAAGAACACTCTTCAAGGTATGTAAGGCCACTCTAAAAGTATTACTTTCAGAATATTTTAGAAATTGTAATATAGTTTTCATTGCAGAAATTCAAGTTTGGTTGAGATCATATTCATGAAAGAAGTATATGGAATTTTAGTAGAGTTTCTTTACGTATGCATAGATTCTTGATGAATATTAAAATTCTTGGTCCCTATATGATCCAATTGGAGAGTTGTTATTAAGTTTGTATTCAATTAAGATCAAGGTTTATATTTAATGAGTTTTCTTGAAAATCTTGATAATAAGTCAAGAAAAGAAAAGGACTTTTTTGACATCCTTTAAGCTAAGTTTAAGAATGTGTTTTAAATGTTTACCCTTGCATGGTAGCCAAGAAATCTACCTAATTTTGGGTCACTGAGTTGATTCTAATTATCAGTAAGTTAAAGATTTCAGTGAGAAAGTCAAGAAAAGTTAAAGCTGGGTGCCCGAAAGATAAGATTTCAAGAATTCATTCTTTAAAAGTTACGAGATATATAAGGTATTTTCGGAGTAGTATTGAGCATCGATATGGGTGAGAGTAGAATAAATTACTCAAACTCGTAAACTATGTAGCCAACATAGGATAGGATTGAACCACAGTACCTTCCTCATTAACCACTGAGATGACCTAGTTTTTGAATAGATCCACTCCCCTAGTTATTCATGCCCTACCCCAACAAAGTACGAAACGGCTCTGGAATTCGTCCCCACTCCCCTAGTTGATACCATAGATTGGTAAACAATTGGAGGGTATTGAATAAGATCTTAATGTTGAATACCATAGTTCATTCACAATCCAAATTAAAAAGAAAAAAGGCATCTTTAGAGAGCATGTATTCACTAGTTCTGAACAGTGAGTCGCAATACATTCTACACTTTAGTGAGTGTCCTGTTAAGAGCTCTGTTGATACTTGTTTAGCACTAGCTGACTGATTCTCACTGATAATGATGTCCGATACCCTTGATTTAAGCCCTTTTAAAATTTGCTTGATTGTTATTAGCCACATGTTCAGAGAATTTGTGTTCCCTTGTTCAGGACTTCTGGTATCACAGAGATCTTCTCTTCCTTTCAATTTTTGCTTTGTTGGAACTTTATTTGTAAACTAACTTCTTTCATTAAGTTCATTTGGATACCTGAGTACCCTTTTAGCTCTAGTTTCCATTTTTGAGTCCTCTCTTACATTTCATGTTAAAATCCCCTCACAATACCTCACGAGTGTAATCTACCCTTTAAATATTTTGCATGTTAATTTGGATAAAAGAATGATGCGAGAGACCTTCTCCAAAGCATTGGTTCAACATTGAAGATATGATTATGTTGACAGTTTCAAATTTTTTTTTTACTAATAAAAGGAATTGTCGCATGGGTCATGGTCATTGAAAATTGATTATATTTGCTGCAATAATTTTCTTTTTAGCAAAATATATTGCAAGTTTTAGGATGATTTAAATTTTAAATTTCTATTAGGTTTTGTTAGTTGTTGAGTTACTTTAGGCTTTTTGAGTTTTAATTTATGCTGACATTGTGTTTTAAGTTGGTAACTTTATAGCCCTCCCATGCTTAATAAAATTATTAAGAGACATTCTCAATCTTTTTCTGCTTCCTCGTCTTTTAAAAAAATTAATAATGTCATTAAAACATTATTGATCATACGGGATCTGCGAGTTCTTTTAAAGACCTATTTTCAACCCATTTAACCTGTTAAGACTATTTTCAACCCACTTTTAACCATTAGGACTATTCTCAGTCCAGCTTTAATCTGTCGGGGCTATTTTTAACCCATTTTCAACCTGTGCTTATTTTCAATGCACAAACTATTTTCAACCATGGCTAGCAACTACTTCTTATTTTCACCAACGAAAATTATTAAATTTAGTTTGTGAGGATGAATTCATATTTTGAGACTTATATCAAATTTGGTTTATGAGGATGAATTCATATTTTGAGACTTGTGACTTATAGAATGTTGTATTGGAAGAAGGATTCTCACAAACATTTCCTCCAAATCCTATTAATGTATAAATTAAAGCATTTTTAGAAAAGCTTTTAGAAAAGGCAAAGTTAGTGAGAGTGTTTTTTCAGCACAAAATCGAAAGAAGAAAAAAAAAGTTATGTTATGAAAATCTGCAAGTTCAAAATGCTCCAAACAATCCTCAAGCACAAAAAATAAAAGCAAAAAATTTAGGAGGAACAACTTTTTAAAATTGCTACAACTGAAGCAAATGAGGCGTAATGAAAATTGATTTTAGTTATTGCAAAAATTAGCAATATGAGTTGAAAGTTTTAGGATGATTTAAATTTTAAATTTCTATTAGGTTTTGTTTAGTTGAAGTATTTTAGGTTGTTTGAATTTAAATTATACCAGGAAATAACTTCTCTACCTTTGTGAGGTAGTGGTAAGGTTTGCATACATTCTACTCTCCCCAGACCCCACTTGTGGGATTCCACTGGGTATGTTGTTGTTGTTGAATTCAAATTATGCAAATATTGTGTTTTATGTTTACTATTTAAAGCCCTTCTAAGCTCTCAAAATTATTGAGGAATTTTCAACCCTTTTTCGTTGTATCATCTTTTAAAAATACCAACATATAAGTGATGTAGTTATTATGTTCTAGCCCTTTCTTAGAGGGGAAAGATAGCCTACGAGAAATTTCTTCTAATTCACAGGTAAGTATCATTTATTTACTTTCATAGGTCCTTTTTTCTCTCTTTCAATCTTAACTATGGTTTTGGCTCGATGATTTTTGGGATGACTTACGATGCATGAGCTTCTATTAATTCTTCCAATTCAGTAGGCGAGTATCGTATATGACTTTATGAAAACATTTTGGGCCTTTTTCGTCCCATAGAACCCTTACTAGTTCAATTTTCTTGGGGTGTGGTATGATCCTTATTATTTTCTTTTATTATTACTCCATCAGTTTAAAAAAGAGTGACCTACTTTCTTTTTTTAGCCCGTTAAAAAAAAGAATGGACGTATTCCTTTTTGGCAACACCTTAGTTTCAGTTTTCTATGTGGCGTATTTAAGGCCACAAGATTAAAGAGAATTTTGG
>JAOTQR010033044.1:0-16003 GCA_025774065.1 Solanum ossicruentum | reverse complement strand
TGCACCATAAGGGCTTCTAGTTAGCCTATTGACCAATTAAGTCCCAAACTTTTCTATTTTAATCCAATTAAGGACTTTCGACTTCACTTTAATTTTGACCCGCCAAATTCACTTGATTCCATACTCATGTATCATAAATTAGTTAAATTTAAAATATACCTCAATCACAACAATTTTTTCGAATGAGTAATTGACCTCCATTTAGCTAATTACGGGGTCTAACATCATGTATGTGGTAGAGGCAGAATCACGATCGTCGCAAGTCCAATGTACACATCTATCGATCCAAAGCTACCAAATAGAACCGGGGGGCATCGCAGGACATGTACTAAAATCTCTCAAGGTGTTATAGGCCATATACTGAAATATCTCGATGCATCACAGACCTTATACAAAAATTTCGCAAGTATCACAATATCTCAAGTAGTACAGATGCAATATGAGATGTATTCATACCAATGCCACAAATCAAAATATATAACAACAACATAATAAGATAATGGATACATAATAGCCACAACATTAGAAAAGCAATGCCAAGTGCATCAACTAGTACCACAATACCATTAACATGTTTCATATCACCACACTCTCATCGATAGACAAATTCTAATGAAATCGGACTTCGTAAGTCCCAAAATTTGCTCATGATTTTCAAAAGTATCATAAATATCATCAATTTACTAAAAACAGCTCGACAAATTAGATCACAAGCCTCATGTTATCACAATAACATCCAAAATATCTTAAAAGCTCAAGTTTCATCTCAATTTACCAACAAAATCACAATTTAGTCCAATTCTAGCATAACCGATATCACTTTTTCACCAAAATTCTATCATATCAATCCAATTACTCGTTACACAACCTAAAACATACAATAACCACATAAAACAGATCCAACATCTCAAATATAGTCCCAAAAAGGTTGGTCGAACCTACTTTGATGTTGAAACTACACTCGAACCAAGCTTTAGATCAACCCAAGGATCAAATAATCACCAACTCAACCAACCAATATAAAAATAGACAATATGCATCGAGAGATGAATTTTGATATCATATTGGCACGAATTAGGTTTAGAGGCAAAAAGCTTAAAATTAGGGCTAAAATTTGAAGTTTTTGAATCTAGAAATTGACTCAAAATTATGATTGTACGTGAGAAAAGGATTCTGTGGATAAAAGTCCCACTAAAATTGAGTTCAAATTGAGGGAAAAATCAACATTGAAAGTTTCCAAAACTAAGACATGAAATCCCAATCATTAAAGATCCAAAATCATGAAATTCAAGACAAAATCAAAATAAAAGTAGCGAAAATTAATTAAAATGATAATAGAAACACTTATAAAAAAGTTTTCCACAAAAAGTATCATCAAAATCACCCTAATAAAGCTTGAAAGTGATGAAAATGGTAGAAAATAGTGTTTTTACGAATTAAAACTATCCAGGCACGAAACATTCTCTGCATACGCGGATAGGCTTCTTTGAACATAAAAGTCAACCAACGTAATCACTCCATGAATGCAAGCCCATCTCCACGAACGCAGAGGTCAAACAAAGTGACCCTCCGGGAACGCAAAGAACAAGGCATGAACGTAGAGAGTATTTGGTAATTGCACTAGAAACTAGAAAATCAGCTATGATCAAATCTCAAAATGGACTCTCGGGGTTCATTTAGACATGTATTCATACCAGAAATGACAATCTAGCCTCATCGAAATAATAAAAAATTTTGAGGTCTCCTCGACACAGTTACCAATGCAACTCTATACAACTAGTTTAAAATTTAAAATACCAAAACTGCCCTAAAAAACTCCAAAAATTACTGTAACACCCCTCAATGTAGCTCAGAAAGACCCTAGATTGTATTGTTCTTTGAATATCTTAAAATTCATGCAGAATTTCACAAATTCGACTTCATATTCTTGTTCAGAGGGTATATTTGTGTGGAAAAATGATTACCTACAAGGTATAGGTTTCCCGTGTCAAAAAAATAATTTTTCGGTGAAATTTCACAAAGCACATGGACATGTCGTGGCCTAGTTAAAAAATTTCAAAAAACCTTCCTTTTCAATCAAGGGAAACTGTGTAATAACCCAATGCCTATACAGACGAGAATTTCATGTTTTAAGCCATTTATGCCCTAAAACTCAAAGAAATACTCTAAAAGATCTGCTCCAATCTTCTTAAATCTTCCATTCAATCTTAAGTTTTTTTCAAGAACTCTTGTTGGAATTCAAGAATCCAAGTGAAGCCCAAACCTTCTTCAGGTACCTTTCAAAAAAAAAAATCTTAAGTTTAAGGTATGTGGGTCTTTCATTCTTGGGTTCTTTCACCCATGGAGCCTCAAAACTATTTTTATCAATTTCTTTTTATTCTAATGACTAATTCTTAATAAGTATTTTCTATTATCACTCCATTCCATGAAATATGTTGGAAATTGTTGGTTATTGATTTATTGATACATGAGTCCTACTAATAATTGAGATTATGATATGCTTATTACATTAAGGCCTTGTAAGATATGGCATCTTGAAAGATTTGAAAATTTTATGAATTTTTAACGATTTTCATGACACCCAAATTGGGGTTTTGCAAGTGTGTTGGTGGGTTGTTTTGAATGATTCTTAAATGACTTTATTTTTACTCCTATCATGTTTTATACTTTGAATTGCATGATTTAAAATTTTAATACATATACCCATCGTGTTTTGACTAAGTTATGTGGCGAATCTGTTATGTGATGAAGGCTTTATGGTAGGACATATGATTTACAAATTTTGTTAATGCTGAAGGGAAATTAAGCATGCTATGAGTTCATGATAATGTTATAAATATTATGAATAATATGAAGCCCTTTATTTGATATTATGATGTGATGGTTTGATGATCTAGTTTATGATATTCAAAGCCATAAATGTTGTGATACCATGAGATACTATGAAGTTGAGTATGAGATGAGTTTCATGTTTCCATGTCTATTTTTTGAAAGATGATATGTACGACTGTGATGGGTTGTTTAAGAATGATTTAAATTGATGATATTCACTATATGTCTTGAGGTATGCTGTCTAAATAATGAGAAATGAAGGATTATGAGACATTCTATGTTTATTATTGACTTATGAAAAGTTTCTTATAAATGATGAAAAGGTTTCGTTATATGTATGCTAGTTCATGAATGTGATGAAGGATGAGGTACATCAAGTATGTTGTGAAATTTGTTGAAGTGATATATAAAATCCATGTATTATTGAAAGGTATTCTTTATGATATTATAGTGTACAAGTTTATGCATGTCATGACCATACTCTCTATATGCTACTTGAGACTAAATTAAACTTGTCGGAGTCAAGAATGAATGAATGAATGAATGAAAGTGAGTCCCCATCTAGTTGTGATCATAAGACTGCGATGACCCGTTAGTAGATGGATATGAAATGATGATCCATTAGTAGAGGGAAATGAAAATGATGACCCGTTAGTAGAGAGATATGATGATGGTGCTAGTCGATAGTAGAGGATTAGCCAAGACTACGATACTGGCCGATAGTAGAGACTTAGCCAAGATGTAGGAGTTGTCCTTATGATGATGATTAATGTTCTAAATGTTTATGGGACGGGTTAGTAGAATACTTTTCCACTAATGAATTTCATGATTCATGCCTATGATTATTCCGTGAGAGTTTACTTAACACCGACTGGACCTTGGGATGGATGTGGAAGCTCCCCGTTAGAAGAGGTGAGAGACTGTTTGTAAAATCCCATTATCCCATAACTACATGCCACCGTAAGAAATAGGAATCACCCGCTTGTAGAGGTTGATTTCTATACCAACTGATAGTAGAGGTTGCTCAATAGCAAGACTTTAGTGGATCCACTTTGACATCTTAGGAGGTCACGTTGGCAAGTGATTTCCCCCTTTCTTTCGGTGTAGGGGAAACATCGGGACTCTATGGTAGCTCACATGGTTTATGTCGGCTAAAGTTTATTATGTCGAAAGATGATTTAAAGTTCCTATGATTCATTATTTCACAAGTTCATATGGTATTTCCCCTAAGGCGGTCTCCATTATGATTACCGATGTTCCTTGCATAATAAAATATTCTTTTATGTAAAGTAATCTATTGTTCACCCAAGAATAATAATACTTTAATTATGTACGATATTGTGTATTTCTCACTAATTTATGTTTATGTGACCTATCAGGCATTCAAGTAAGAGTAAGTTGTTTATTTCTCATGTGCATTATTCCAAGTTCTATGGTGAGAGTAAAATGTCTAAATGATCATCCATATATATATTCCAAGTTTATATAATTTGCTTATTCTCAATTATGTTTATCTATGCATCCTACTATGTTCTTTCTAAAGTTGTCCTCTATGTTTAAATAATATTAGCTTGATTACAGCTTACTAATGCCTTTGTAAATGTATCATTTTCTAATCACAAGACTTAGCATGAATTGTTTCATTGTTTATTTTCATATCATGCATTACATACCTACATACCAGTACATTCCAAGTACTGATGCATATTTCTATGCTTGTATGATTTAACCATAGGCCGATGCTCATCGATATCCTCCACGTGGTTAGCTTTGGATTATTGAAAGAAGATATTTGGTGAGTCCTCTAGTTCGGGGACAATATCTGATTTATATCTTACTTATGTTGAGACTTTATTCTACTTTAGTTTCTAGTTTGAGGGTGAGCCTTGAACAAGTCTTGGCCCCTGTCCTATTCATGCTTAGAGATGTTGTTGGATACTATGCTATGTACGTATAATTTGATGTTGAGATTTTATGAAAATTTATCCCTTAGACCCTATCCCTTATGTGATACTATTTGGCGCTATTGATAATGATGGAAAGTGATGAAAGTCCTAAGTCCCTATTTCCCCGTAGCTTGAGTCCTACTTACCCTCCCCTTAGTACTTGCTTGTTATGTGATTCATGCAAATCCTTTTCCCCTATCTATATCCATATCATGAGTCATAAGCCCGTATTCCCCTATAATTATTTATTGAATGTTTGTTTTATATTTCGCAACTAAGGATGTGCAAATGATATGCTTAGAGGCTTGTTTGGGTTGCCTTCGGGCTTCCCATTCGTCGTATCACGTCTACGCCCTAGGCTAGGGTCGTGACAATTACAATGAGACCATTCTTAGCATTAGTGTCACCATTTAGAACTACTGAAACTATCAAAATTTCAATTCAAGCTTCCAAACTCTGAATGTTGACCAAAGTCAAACTTTGGCTCCGAAAACAACTTTTTTTCTCCGAAAACAATTGAAAATGTAACTTTGGGTCCAAAATCTCTGTTTTAACTCCAAATTCAGTTTCATAACTTCTTCTAGACTAGAATCAATATTTCGAAGCTAATAAAATCGACAATTTTTCGATCCGACACCCGAAACTCAAAATCGGATAAAAACTCACATTTTCAACTTAAGCTTCAAAAAATGTCAAAACTCATATTTTCCACTTTTGAAACATAGGATCTTAATTCCAACAACACATATAGTTCAAAATAAGTCTAAACCAACTTACTCAAGGGTCAAATAATAATTTTCACAGACAAATTCAAAAATGACCAACCAGATCATTACGCTCTTCCACCACAAAATAAAATAAAAAATCCACTTATTAGAAAACTTGCTTCTATTGATTCACATTATTAAGTAGTCCCTTTTATACCTATTTTCCTAAGTTTCAACTAAGCTCATTTTTCAATATACTATTATGCCTCGTGGAGATAGCTTTTCTACCATATGATTTTGTTCCAACTCAAAATATTAATTTGGGTTAGTGGTGACAAAATTAAATCCAATCCGTTGAACCATTTATTAGCTCAATCTACTCAATCCAACCTATCTAAAATTGAGTTTATATTCAACCTGAATTGACTCAAGAGAGAGTCAAAATATTTTTAAAACACTTTTTTTATTTGATATGTCTTATATAGCTAAAATAAAGAAAATATAATTTAACTAAGTACTAAAATATTGAAAAAGAACAAATAAAGTAAGTAAAACTTAGTAAAAGTTGGATTAGGTTGGGTCTTGACCTATTTTATAACTCATTACTCAACTCGTTTTGACACAAGCAAATTTAGGTTGGGTTGAATCTTGACCCATTTAGTGTCTTGACCATTAAACCCACTGAAATTTGACCCAACCCATCCAATTATCACCCCTAATTTGTTGTTGTTGTGGGAATTTGAAGTATCCTCTTGCATGTGTACATAAATATCACCAAGCCAACTCACTTATATAGTCATAGGTTTCTTCACATAAATATGATTTTTTTAATTTTAAATTCACTCTATCCTAGATATATATTTCTATCTGATTATATTTTGTAAACTGAGCTCGATACTAGAAATGAAATTCTTTTTCATTTTCCCGCTAAGTAATATTTGATTTAATAGATGATGACTTGGAATTAATTTCTTGGAGGACAATTGTGGATTTTTCTATTAAATATCATTAATTTTGCATGATCTTCATTCTTCTATTCAATTTCGGTTGACTACACAAATAATGAATCAATAATAATAATTTATGTTTCCTATTTTATGATGTTTGTTTTATTGTTAAAAGTTATATTTTTGGTTGGTTTTCAAGATTAATAAGTTTGGTCTACTTTTGGCTTTTGATCAAAACTAAATCTTTGTATATATAGAATATTATTTATAGAATTTTCAAATATTATCTTGTAAAAATATCTCACATCAACTATAAAAATCTTTCTTTTGTTCCTTCATTTTTACCCTTCAATTTCTTTCTCTAATGCAACTTGAGAATTAGGGATTTTCAGGAACAACTTCTCGCTCTCTTTTCTCTTTGTTTTTTGGTGTCTCTGTCACAACATCTAGGATTCAGAGACCTCGTAAAATACATTTCTTGTTTCTGCAAATTGAGAGACACAGAGAGACAAACCATGTCATATTTGAATGCATTGAAGAAAAATAATGAAACTGCTATACTCAGCAAAGATGATTTTGTAGGGTTTATCAATCATACTCTAGGAGAACATAAGAAGGCCAAGGAGAAAGTTGAAACAATTAAAAAAAATAATGGAAACTTTGAAGAATAGAATAGAATTGTTGAAAAGGGAAATAACAAATATAAAGATAGCACATCTCAAACAAGAAGAAGCTCATGAAGTTGAAAAAGCCAAGGTGCAAAAACTTGACACCCAGTTGAATTATGCTTGAGCAATGCAGAAAAGAGATTGAACAACTCAATAATTTGGCTCCCCAAGGGATTAAATTCACCACTCAACCTCTGCCTCCTCCGGCGTATGCTGAATTTTTTTGTAAACGACGGTCGACATTTAAAGAAGAGGACAAATTAGATGGAATAGGCTTTTTATCATTGGAATTCTTTTTTTCCTTGCAGAAAAGGTCTTTCTTCGTTTAGTTTTCAATATGTGATAGGTGAAGTTTAAGAAAATTACTCATTGAAAAAACAAAAATACTTATTAAAGAGAAAGATAAATTTTTAAAAGGAAATTAGAGAGTGCCAATATAAACTTTAGCATCTAGTAGATTCTCCTTAAAAGTTTCTTTCATGCTTTCAATTTTTAGCTTCCGTTAATGTCAACCTTTTTTTTTCTAAATCAATCTCTCCTGTACATGTCCTCCACTTTGGAATTCATATTTACAACTTTCTTTTATGTCCTCTAAAAGATTATTCCAAATGTATGAGCTCTTTTTAAGATGGACATTTTAACCACATATTCTCTCTTCCCAATTTATGTGACGATGTTCGAATTTTTGAGAGTCAAATACTACTCTAGGTTCTCGATAAGAAAAAGAAAAAGTAAAATTATTTTAAGCCTGTGTTAGGATATGTTTTATTTAAGTCATGTAGAGATTTTTAAATTTACTTTATGTTTGTGTATGATAAAATGTGTTTAACAACCGCTTCATATTACATTATAAAGAAAGAATGATATATATACTTATCGTCTAATAATAGTGAAGTTCTAGATAAATGATTATCCTTGATCTCATAGAGAATGCCAGATATTAGGTTTTAGAAAGCTTCATAGTGATAACTTTATCAACCAAAATATGAAATGCAATAATGAGGAGCAATCCGTTTGTCCCACTTCATAGCCTTCTAATATTCTACGATAAAATCTGTTGCGATAATACGTCTTAAAAGCTCTTACTATCCCAACATCATAAGGTTGAATTCTTTTTATGTCATATTGGGTGGTAAGAAAAATAATTCAACACTTTGTAGTCCTTAATATTTCTATGACGTGCTGGATAATTGTCTACCACAAGCAAAATTCGTCTACCATGTATTTTTTGGTAAAACCATTGAACATCTTCATCAAAAAGCACACTTGTCATCCTTGCTCTTTTGTTTGCACTATCTTGACAATTCAAGTTGTTCATGTTGATATTCTCAAAGCAATGTGAATTTGCATATTTTCGAATAATCCATAAATTTTTTTTTTCTAGATCTATCTTTATTGCAACAAATATCCATTGTAAGCCTTTTTTTTTTGTCCTGTTTTCTTCTTTTTAGTTGTTTCATAGCAAGTGAGAGAATGATCAGCTTGTAACCTATAAAACAATCAGTTTCATTCATATTAGAACATCTTTTTAGAAAATTGGTCCTTTTTTGTTCCTTATGGATTTCAATCCATATCTTTGCATATCAACCAAACCACTCTATTCAAAAAAATGAAATGACTTGATACCATGTCTTAGCTTGAATTTGTCAAGTCAACCTTGAGATAATTTATGCTCAAAATCTTGCTAAGGATTCTCCTATTATATTTACATGGTCTTGATTTTGAAGAAACCATTTATAAATAATCTTCTTCATGTTTGGATATTTTATTGGCTTGTGTCGCTTCATGTCCTTTCTTTTTATAAGTCAGTCGAAAGATATCCAACTGCTTGTTTAAGGTTACTTTTATATTTAAAAAAAAAATTCATTCTACCCCTTCCAATAGCTACCCCGAGTCTTATTTGATTGATTGTAAAAGTTGATTTTTGAAAATTTTTATAAAAAAGTTGAGATTTCACTAAAGAGTTGAGTTTGAAAGGTTTAAGTTGCATAATTTTGAGTTTCAAGTCTTGAGATAGAATTCCATTAATTCATTAGTTTCAGATGTGCAAATTGATTTGAGAGAGTCATCGGAATCAAATTTGGAGTAATTAGGTGAATTTGAGATCCGAAGTTTAAAATTGAGTTAAGATTTGACCAAAGTTTTATTTTGACTAATGTTTTGAGTTTGGAATGCCCGTATTGGATTTCTAATGGTTCTATTAGTTCCGAAAGGTGATTCTTTTAGCTCTAGAATGACTTTGGTATAATTTTGAGTGTTCCAAGAGCATTTTGGTATTTTTAGTGCCTTAAAGTTCTCCTATTTGTGATAATTGAATTTTGGGTCAAAGAGAACTCGAATTTGATTTCTGAAAATTTTATATGGTTGTTATTCTATATGCCCCATGATGGTGATAGGATGAGTTATGATGGAATCCACATGATTGTGTTATTTTTGAAAACTTCTATGATGTTTAATCTATTTTTACCCATATTATATAATTGATGATTTAAATGAACTTGTTTCTTGAACAAATGATTTGAACTCCTATTTTAAGTATAAACCTAGATACTATTTGATTAAAATTGCATGAATGAGCCTAGGGGAAGAGTCTAGAGTCTTGACATGATGAATGTTGATTGTAATTGTGATGTGAGCGTGATGATAGTGTTGATAGAATTATATGATCCTATGAGTACTCTTAGATTGAACTCAAATGATTGCTCTGAATTAATAGTCCTCTTAAATGATTGTCTAAACCACTTTTGAAAGGGTGATAGAAAATTGATTAGATGGTTGATAAGCCAAAAGGCTTGATTTGTGATAGAATTGATGAGTTGAAAGTGTCCATAAGAGACTTATCGATTGGTTAGATTGGAATTGATTTTCTTTTATGAGCATCGAGTCTTGAGAGGAGTATTGAGCACCGAATTAAGTAAAAATATGTAAAACTTGAACTTAATAACTATGTCGCTAGCATAGGATGAGAAAGGGACCATACCTCTGAAGTCCTTAAAGAGGGTTTGATTTGATGGATTGTGGATCTCTCTTACCTCGGAAAGGTATTGAATGGATGGGCAATGACACCGCTTGGTTATATCATCACAGACTCATAGGTGATGGTTGTCGGTTAGAGAAACTCCTAAATAGGTCTAGATTGTATTCTAATTGGATTGGATTGAATTGTATATGACTGGTCTTTGTCTAAACTGTCATGCCCCAGGAGGATACTCTTGACATGGCTGGCACTCAGAGACTATTGCTAGCCCCCGAGCGAATCACTTGGCCTCATCATCACATCACACTCAATAGCGAAAGAACAATACTCAATAAGAATGAACCTCAAATGAAGATAAGAATGCATATCTCTAATATATCATAGTTTTCAAAATAGAAATAGGTCTAGATACATTAACTCCATACACTCAGTAATCTAGATGGTGTCATGACATGCAATGAATACCCCAATCAAAGAAGGAAAAGATAGACTAATTCAAGCTTATAAATAAGGGCTCCTTCAGAGAATAAGGAGGGCTCACCAACTCTGGGAATGTACCGAATCCAAGCGTTAATGGTGCGCGTGCTGAGATCCTCTATCTGCTGTATCTGTATTATAACACAATGTAGGCCCAAAATAGACATCAATACATAGAATATACTGGTATGTAAAATAGCTCAAGAATAGTAAAGCTCGACTCACTCATCTCAACTCAACAACTCATTCTTAAAACAATTTATGCAAGTTTTATAGTAAAATCATGCTTTTTAAAAGTAAGCTCAGTAAAATAGGTTCAATAGTCATAAACTCGATTCGAAAACATCATGCTCAATTAAGGTTTTGCTTGGGAGTTTCTCTCAACCAATATCCTCATCCCACCACCTTTAATTAGATGATGCACAACAAATCAGCATCATTGCCACGCCCGCCCTTAACTTGCCATGGAAAAGGGCGACCAACTCTCTCTTGGATCCAAAATAAGTTTCCACTTGCGAGACAAGAGTCGCCATACTAGCTGTAACGACTATCCTACTATGGAAACGTAGTTCTGTGGGTTAAAGTAGATATACATATGTACTCACTCACCAAGACACACACACACACACACACATATGTGTATATATATATATATAAATACTCGCTCCCTGCTCGATGCTCGATACTTCTCCCAAAACTAAAATATGCTCAAGTCATCAATCATCTCATCAATCTCAACTCATCTTAATTACTCAACAATTCAATCAATCAATGCAAGAAATCAAACTTGACTCAAACTGAATATGATCATTTAGACTCATCAATTTACTCATCATGTAATGCAAGTAAGATATCATGTGAAGTAATATAAGTAAAATCAATGCAAGATACATCTCATGCTCAATTATACTCGAGATTTTTATCTCATGTACTCAACCTCGACCTCAATCTCATTGTTATGCATAGAATTCCATAGATCATGCAATGTAAGACTCATGTAACCAAGTATAAATTACATGCGTATATCTCATGTCAATACTCATGTAATGTAGAAATTTCCTCATGTAATAAAATAGGATCTCATAATGAATTCAAGGATATACTATCAAAATAGGAGAAATTTCTTAAAAATCTCAACTCTTCTCAAATCTTGACTCAAGATGATGTAAAAGGCGTGTTGAGAAAGGAATCCACACTTTGGTAAGCCTTACATACCTGGAAATTGATGAATAATCGATCCCCAACCAACTCCTGCTCTTGGATTGCAAAACCCTAGCTTCCTCCTGGTTTCCTCTTTGCTCTCAAGAAAGCCCTTAAGGGTGGAATGAATATGAATGGCCTAGGTTTCACTTTTAAGACTTTATACAAGATAAAAACCATGTAGGGATTTAACAAAAGGAATTGGAATGGACAAAAATTCCCCTCATTAACTCAGTTGGAAGGGTCTACGAAACACAACTATGACTTGTAGTCCTCACTACGAGTCGTAATTGCTCCCTGTCGAAAGGAAGTCTCAGAATCCTGAATCACTGGAAGCTTTTACAAAGCCATCTATTACGAGTTGTAGCCTACATTACGAGTTGTAACTGACCCCTCGTAGCTGCAAGGGCCCTAAAACATAAAACATTAGAACCACAAACCATCCACTATAAGTCGTAGGCTCCTATGCATGTCGGAACTGCTTCTCGTAGGTAAGATGACCCTGCAGTTTGAAACACAATTCTAGATGAAAGCTTCTCTATGAGTCATAAATCCTGGTATGAGTCGTAGAGGCTCTCGTAGACCCTCTGCTGCAGCTTCTTCTTAGATTTCTCATCATCACCTCAATATCATCTACACATTCCCTCCCAATGAGATAAAAGATTTCACGACCCAAACTAGGGCTTAGATGTGACACGGTGCATAGGGAACCTGAAGGAACCCCAAGCAAGCCTATTAATATATCATTACATATCTTTGGTCGCAGAAGCAATTAAACAACAATAAAAGAGTAGAAATAAGGGCATAATGACTAAGAAAAAACCTTCATTTCATAAAACATCAAAAGAGTCTAACTTATAGCATCATTACATACTTGTCCAACAACACCTCTAAACATAGAACTGAGCAGAGGCCAAGAAAAGCAACTGGACTCACCCTCATAATAATGACAATAGGTAATTCAAATATGTAAGATATAGTCTAAGAATAAGCATGAGAGAAGATAGATATTATCCCCAGACATGAGGACTCACCAAAAGATAACTTGAACAATCCATCTAGCCACGTGGATGAGGAGGATGATCAAACGGAGCTCCAGTTCCTACATGATAATATCATGTAGGCATAGAGCATGGGTTAGTACGTTTGAATATACTAAGTATGTAGGGCACAATGCAATAAGAAATAGGTAACATAATTGAAAAGCATAATCCTAAGCAAGGGATAGTATGATAGCAACATGGCATGCATGATCAATATCTGAAGTAAAACATGCTAGTAAAATCATATGCTTTTATAGAACCTAAAACATGTGTAGGAATAGACCATCATCATAGACCAAAAAGGACTCGAACTCTAAGGCACCCCTTCCCTTGAAAGGGTGATTGAGGTACATACCCCTTAATTGGTAGTACAGGCATACCATCCCCCGATAAGATGATTGAGGCTTGGTACCCTTTCAACAAGTCAACCATAGCTTGACACTTCCTCGATAAGGTGATTAAGGCTTGATACCCCCTCAACAAGGTCACCGAGGCTTGACACCCCCTCGATAAGGTGATTGAGGCTTGTTACCCCTTCAACAAGGCCATCGAGGCTTGATACCCCTCGATAAGAGGATTGAGGCTTGATACCCCCTTAATAATGCAATCAAGTTGCAACACCATAAGGACATTTCATGAATTCAACACGTATATACATGCCTTTCATTATCATAAGTCACTTAACTGACATGCCAAACATTAGGCCTTCAACAACTCAAGATACATTAATCGAACATTTTATCAAACACTTGGTGGGTGTGTAATGCTAGTGTAAAACCATGCAATTCAAGAGTAAAATAATGTAAGTAAATTCAATGTAAAACCACCCACCAACACTTGGTAGTACCCTCATGCAATATATATCAAAACCCTTCATCAAATCTCTAGTTAGATCAAAGATTCATAGCTCAAAACATGCATAAACAATCACACTTTTACAAAACCTCAATATAGTTTATAGTCAAATTCATAATAAAAGACCCATAAGTAAAACCAAGTTAGAAACATGTAATTTAGGTAAAAAAAATGAAGCTTGGGCACCATGGGTGAAAGGACCCAATGGTTGAAAACCATATACCTCAACTTTTGAGAATTTTTTATGAAGATTGAAAATGGAGACTTGAAGCTTGAGTGAAATCCCTAAGATCCAGATGAGTTTTGGGACTTGAAATTTGGGGTAAAATATTTACCTAAGTGTTTGAGAGATTATTAAGGAATGTCTTGTGTGATATGAAGGTGAAATATGGCTAAGTATAGGTATTTTCATGCATAGAAAGACTTAGGCCCAAGACCCAAAGGTCTTGGACCAACTCAACAAAACTGGGCAAAAATAGGTCCACATCTGGTCGTGTCACGCCAGGGGCGCATATCAATGTTGATAAGGAAATTTTTGGATTTTTGAATTTTGATACGGTTGCTCTAAAATCGGGTTAGATCTATTTCTCACTCAATTTTGCCCCTGATCAAGAATATGAAGTCGAATTTTTAATATCACGTATGGATTTTGAGATATATAAAAATTATGATTTTAGGTACTTTCGAGGCACATTTTCTAGTACTTTTGGGGTTGTTTAAAAGAATTAGGGGATATTACATAAACCTTACTCTTGCTGTAGACTTATGACATCTTGATCGAGTTCCTTATTTTCTTGATTTGAGTTATTTGAGTTGATAGTATTCTACCTTGATGTATGTTTCTTCCTGCCATTTTGCAACTGAAGTTCATCTGAACTTGCATCATTTTATAATGCAGAGACAAGTATTAGAGATCATCCATAGATGTATTATTAAGGATCTATTCACATTCAGCTGATTAGTGAGACCTCTTTACTTTCAGAGGATTTTCATATTACTATCAAGCCATTAGAGTTTAGATTCTTTTTTATTTTGATTTGAGGTAGCTATGAGCCTATCATTGGCATCTAATAATAGATAATATTGATACAAGCTTCGCAGACTAGATAGTTATTAGTGATTTGAAATATTGTCCTTTGACCAGTTTTCTTTCTTACGAGTCTTCTGATTAGATTAGATGGATTTATTGGCCTTTGGCCTTATTCTATTTAGTTATTGATTTGACATTCCTACGGAGTGATTCCATGATTGTTGAGTCTTCTATATTGATGGAATGAACATGTGAATAGGCCAAGTAGTTTATTTCGGGATTAGTAATAGTCTCTGAGTGTCGGTCAAGCCAAGGGTATCCTCCCAGGTCTTTACAGTATAACAAATGTTGTCGACAGTTTTGATTCCACCTATATCAATCATGTATGCATTGCATACATTGTATCTACTATACTACATGATATTGCCTTATTCATTATTGTGAACTATGTATTTACTTTCACTCACAATGTTCATGTAAATTGGCGGCATATGCCGGATTGGATTTTCCTATGGGAAGGTGGAAGCGTCCATAGTTTACTACAAAGTTTACTTAATTCATAAGACTAGTCAATCAAGTCTACTGAGTACATATTATTTGTACTCACCCTACTTTCTTCTCCCTCCATAGATTCTAGTCAGGATTTTCCCTAAGGCAGTTGATTGTTCATATAGTTGGTTTTCTTAGTTCCACTAATGAGACTCAGAGCTTCGAGTTTTCATTGGATGCTATTGTTAGTTTAGTAATTTTTGTTTATTTTCAGAGTCTAAGTGGTATCTATCAACTCTTATATTAAGGTAGATGTTCTTTAGAACTCATGGCACCAAGATTTGAAATTTGAATTGTATTTTGAGATCATGACTACTTAAGTACTTATCTATTTATCTTCAATGAGGTTTGTTTTGTTGTTTAGTCAAATTTCAGTGTCTTTTAGTCATTACCCCACTTATAAATCGTGACATAATAAATTGTTTGTTTGCAAAAAAAAAAAAGAAATTATTACTAATTAATTAACTCTATATTTTAATTTGACACCCTATCACTATATTTAAAAATGTATTATATTATAATTATTTACAATACACAGAAAGAAAATCACATATAATATTTTTCCTAAAAAGTTAATTAGATATTATACAATTCAATCAAGAAATAATGAATTGATCATACTATTACTAAAATGTGAGTCAAAATAATTTAAACTATCAAGATTCATATTATAAACTTGTTAGACCCCGTAATTTGCTAAATGGAGGTCAATTGCACATTCGGGAAAATTGTTGTGATTGAGGTATATTTTAAATTTAACTAACTTATGATG
>JAOTQR010033033.1:0-16003 GCA_025774065.1 Solanum ossicruentum | reverse complement strand
ACACGAGACTGGCGGAACGAATGTTTTGTTTCCAATTCCCCCTGAGTCCCCCGGGCCCTTTTTCCTTTATTCGCTGTTAGGAGTCTAGACACCTCGGGGACTCACGCCTCTGTTCCAGACTTTCTTCATACTTTCATTCAGAAGGGTGAAAGTAAGCCTTAGGGCAGATGATTCTGAGGTCACTTTGCCCAGCCCCAACACTGACTCGTCTTTGTGGTTTTTCTGTCTTGATTTCTCCCCTGCATAAAATGGAATGATTGATTGAACCCCCAAACCTCTCTTTTCTAGGATATCTTTTAGAGTCGACCTCCTTACTTGTCAAAGTACCAATCCCTGGCTATGCTTAACATGAAAAAACCGCTTCGCTCCTCTCCTTGTCAATCGAGTTACTTCATACCTCTCCTGTAAGTCAAGCCTCCTTTGAAGTCGCCCTCGTAATCAACAGTTTTCTCGATTTTTTCTCACGTTTTTGCCCCTTTAGCCACTTCCGCATCTGTCGTATTCGAGACGGAGCATTCACATTCTTTTCAGAACAGGAGAGAGTCAAGTGGCTTTCAGCTCCATATCAGTTACTGGATATTCTGTCTGCTAAGCCCCTTTTGGGGTACGGGTAGCACAGACAGAAGCAAAAGTGCCTCGGAATTCTGTAGAGTGGCCGGTCGTTGAAAGAAGCTAGGGCAGATTCGATCAGTCTCGTGAGCGGACCGATCACTAAGGGGGGATGCTCCCCCCGCTAGCATAAGCTGTTACAGACTCCACTGCAATAAGAGTAGGTCAAGATCCCGTAAATTAGTTTCCAAGCCAGCAGAGGCAGTTTTTGCGCTTATCATCTTGCCCACGCCCCTGCATTAAGATTGAAACTTCTCGAACGCCCCTATCGCCGGGTCGACACAATCCCGGCCAGCCTGTCATACAATTTCACTTGCTTGTCGAGACCACCCCCTTACCCCGAACTAAATAGAGAATTGAGAACCCTGCGTTAAGTTGCATAGTTCAATATCGAACCCGAAGTTTCGACTTTCCTCAAGAACGTAGTCGCTAGAGATTCGTTTCACTATGTTCACGTACCTTTTTCGTTCAACTCATTTGACTGACAGGAATAAATTATTCAAGTTATGACGCAGCTGTTACAGGAACAAGGAGTGCACATAGACGAGCAGGAGATCCGATCGGGTGTTCATAATCTCAATTAATAGGTCTTCAACGTTGAAGAACTTTCTTGCTAGGTGACTGGGTGTGAGATATTTGCTTTGTATTCAACTTCACTTAGCGCCCCGAAAGCTTTACTTTAGCTCGAGCTTCCCCCCTCGAACACAAGCTTCTACCTTTACCCCTCTCACATTCGTTCCGAGAAGCAAATGCTGGCATTGGTGTATGCCTTCAATAAGTTTAGAGCCTATTTGGTAGGGACCCAAGTGGTGGTGTTCATAGACCACATGGCAATAAAATACTTATTCAATAAAATGGATGCAAAGTCGCGCATGATTAGATGGATCCTATTGCTCAAAGAGTTCAACATTGAGATCAAGGATCACAAGGGGAGCGAGAACCAGGTTACTGATCATCCATCCCATCTAGAAATTGATGCTCACATTGGTGAACAATTACAAATCAGACAAGCATTTCCTGATGAATAGCTATTAGAGATTGTGATGAAGCAATTACCATGGTATACTGGCATTATAAACTACTTGGTAAGTGGTGTGTTCCCACCTGATGCAATATACCAACAGAAAAAGAGGTTGGCTCACGATGCTAAGGCGTATATCTAGGATGAGCCATACTTGTTCAAATAAGGAGCTAACCACATAGTGAGGAGGTGTGTTCCGTAGGTATAGATGAAGAAAATTCTAGAGAGATGTTATGCCTCTCCATATGGGGGTTATCATAGGGATGATAGGACAGCGCACAAGGTATTGCAATCAGGTTTCTTCTGGCCTACTTTATTCAGAGCTGCTATTTAGTTCACCAGGGCTTATTATGCTTTCCAGAAAACAAGCACCATTCCCCAGAGGCATGAGATACCCCTAAACAATATTCTGGAAGTGGAGAAATTTTATGTTTGGCGCATTGATTTCAAGGGGCCATTCCCACCATTCTTCGGCTGTCATTATATTTTGGTAGTTGTCGACTACATGTCTAAATAAGTAGAAGTAGCAACCCTACCAATGAATGATGCTAAGGTGGTAAGAAAGTTCCTTAAAAAGAATATATTCACATGGTTTGGTACTCCAAAAGCCATTATCAGTGATGGCGGTACCCACTTTCTCAACCAAACTGTGAAGAACTTGATGGCAAAATATGGGATAAGGCAAAAGGTGGCCACAGTATATCACCCACAAACTAGCGGGTAGGTCAAGGTGTCAAATTGGGAGGTGAAGCAAATATTACAAAAGACCGTAAATGCCACCCAGAAAGATTAGGCAGAAATGCTTGATAAAGCATTGTGGGCGTATCGGACTGTATATAAGACCCCAGTTGGAACCTCTTCATATAGGATGGTATATGGTAAGGGTTTTCATTTGCCTGTAGAGCTCGAACATCAGGCGTACTGGGTGATAAAGAAGCTGAATCTTGGCCCTGAGCTCACTGACAGGAAGAGACTAGAGTAGTTGGAGGAGTTGGATGAATTTCGGCTTCAGGCTTATGAAAATGCTAAGCTCTACAAGGATCATACCAAGAAATGGCATGACCATCACATAATCAAGTGGAACTTTAAGTTGGGCCAACAGGTATTGCTCTTTAACTGCCGTCTTAAATTGTTTCCAGGAAAGTAGAGATCCAAGATTCCTGGTAGTGCGGTTACACCCCATAGTGCAATGGAGTTGAAGGTTTTGGTCACGAACCGAACTTTTTTGGGGAATAGTCAATGTGTCAAGCACTACTATAGTAAGGACATAAATCAAATTATGGAGATTATTGAGTTGGCCAATGATCAATGAGCCAATCATGCATCGTGCTGCGATGTAAAATCAAGCGCTTAACGGGAGGCAACCCATGGTGACGTAATAGTAGTTTAAATGATTTTACTTAAAAAAATAGAAACTAAGAAAAAATTACATATCGTATAAAAAGTGAGAAAAATTTGCACAAGTACAGATCTGCGATGCTTTCACGTCCCGGAAACTATACAATTTTGTGTAAATTTTTCCATCCTCAGTTCCCGATGATCCATTGGGTGTTTTTTGTGTTTTCTTAGTCTCATACATTAGTTTTACTATTGTGTAGCATGTCCAGGTGTTCGGGAATTTTTTGGGAATTTTATTGAAGCTCAAAACAGTGAACATTAGCGATGGTACCATGACGCGGACCCATCAAGGATGTCCACTGTTTCTGCACGACGAAACAAAATTCTATAAGTGTACATTCACGTTCTCTCTACGACGCAATGGGTATGCAGAGTGTGTTAATTTTACCAAAGTGTAGACGTGGCCCCCTATTTAATTGACCCCAACAGTTATTTTTTCTCTTTTAACACATAACCTCGACCCAAAAACCCATTTCTCCTTATTCTTTTGTCTTCTTCTTCCCTTTTCCCCCCAAATTTTCAAACACAATTGCGTCACACACCACGTGGGTCACGAGTTTCATTGCACAATGATCAGTCTTCAAGCAAGGTATGTTTTCTTCAATTCAATTTGGTTTGATTCCAAGGGAGAAATGGTAGATTTCCTCTATATTTAGGTGAAATTGCAAGTGGATTGACTTATTTCTTACTATTTTGTGGTTCATGCTTGTGGGTGTACGTTCCTTGTGGGTAAATCATGCTTGAGAGGAAGATTGGTGTGGAATTATGTGTGTAAAAACCCTAGGTCAAAATTTTTCCCAATATTAGGAAAAAGTTTGGGGGATATGTGTTCGTCTCCATGTCTTGTGTTTAAATTGTTGTTTGTATGTTAGATTTTGCCAATTATATGACAATTGGGTTAAATTTGTAAACTGTGATGAAGGGTTGTTCTTGTAACTGTCGAAATGGGGGATGCTTGGGGGTCTTTGGGATTATGTTCTTGTGATGGGGTCGTAAGTGGTGTTTTATACTAGGATTTACCAGTTTTCATGTTGGAAATTGTACACACTGTTCGGGGAGAAGGTGAATTGGTATCTACTCATATATGCTTGCCCATATTCTGTTCTTCGCCATGCTTTTGGCTTGATTTTTTGTGTATATGTTGCTTTAGGCCAAAGTTTAAGTATGGGGTTGAATGCATAACCTTGGTGGGTTCACTGGGATATTAGGATGATGCGTATTGGGGGTTGTTTCTGTAACTCTTGGAAATAAGAGATGAGTGAGGGGTTCCCAAAATTGTGATATTGTGTTGGTGTAATAGGTGATGTTTGCAACATGAATTGCATCCAACCTTAAGTGTGAACTGTGTGCTATGTGTTCTTTGACTCGATGGAGTCAGTCGATTATGATGAGGGGGTAGATGGTTTGGCTTGGACCATATGAGATGTGTTGAAGTCATGAAGTTATGTATCCCATATGACTTGGGGAAGTCTGAGTATCCTCGCCATACGGGCTTATGTTTAAGTGTGGAGTCATTGGATTTTCTTCCTATATATTGATTATGCATTATGTTTTGTAGGTACCATGTCTTCAAGTGCTCGGTGAAGAGGTCAATCTAGCAGACCAAGGGCTATCAACACTAGGAAGTGGGCACGAGACGTCCCAAACATGCCTAAGGACACCAGGAGGGGCCAGCAGGCCCAGTTAGGGGCCAGCAGGCCCAGTTAGGGGCCAGCAGGCCCAGTTAGGGGCCAAGGCTATTCACAAATATGGCCGAAGGTGGTATCAGTCTCATGACAAGACTAAATACTACCCAGACATCCTGGTGGATGTGGAAACATTAAGGGACGAGTGCCCCCAAATTCTAAATAGGTGCAACGAGTTGCGTTTGGGTTCCTTGTTCCAACAGCCCTGGCCTGCAATCTTAGCTTGGTTCGAAAATTCTATGCCAATCTCAGCAAGGAACCGAGGTCCTAGTCTATCATTGTTCATGGGATGGAGGTGAATTTTTCACCTCTGGCTATCAATAGGGTACTCGGTATCCCCGAAGAGGTCCCCGCTCTAGCTTTTCAGGAGCAATGCAATCGCACTCCATACCAAGCCATCAAACACACATTGTCCAGGCTAACCTCCACTACTAAGTGGATTTGACATGCAGAGCGGGGCTATCACCTCTCATTTCCATTTGCTCACATGTCCAAAAAGGCTCGGGTCTGGGTCAAGATAGTGAGACACTCTTTCTTTCCAGGGCAGCACTTTACTAACGTGACAAGGGATAAAGTGTGCCTCACTTTTGCACTCATGACAGGGATGCCACTGAACTATGGAGCTATCTTGAGGCTAGCGATGCGGAAGGCCAAGAAGCACAAAGGTTGTTTGTATACTTTCGGGGGCCTTATCACTACTTTATGCCATGCAATAGATGCTCCTAAGAAGGAGGCCATTTACAGCCCGATCATCCAAGCCCCCCTTATGTTGCCACCAATATTAAGGGGATGGATATGTATTTGGGACCGATGTTGACTATTGAGGAGAGAGCCTACCATGATGAGCTCATCATGAAGTGAATGTACGGGCTCGAGATACTTCAACACCGTATAGGCGGTCACCCCTCCACGCGAGAAGAGCTACAAGAGGTTGAGGTCCAATGCCAGCTGAATGCCAATGTGAAAGTTGTCTTGCGCATTGGACCACATTTCATTGAGCTGGTCGAGGATGATATGGCCACGGACCCAGGAGAGGTGCAGGATGAGGAGGAGGATGACTCCGAGGGGGATGACATAGCAGATGAGCCATCAGTTTTTGTAGGGGGGAGCCCTAACCTTCCCACCCCGGATGATGAGTGAGCACCAGAGTTCCCGTCCCATAGGTTTTGTATAGTTAGAACTGAGGGAGATTCTAAGGCTAAGTATGGGTTAGGAATTGGTTTATCTCTTATGGTTCTATTTCTATTTCTATTGGCATGTACGAAGACCACTATTTCTATTTCTGCTTTATGATGTTATTGCTTATTTTTAGATATCTATGTTAATGTTAGTATTTGACATCTTTTCTTTTACATTGGGACTATAATTAACAACTATTAACTACTTCTATGCATGGAACTTTCAATGTAATGATGTTGTGAATGCAATGAGTATTGGTAGTAGCGTGTCTGTTGAAATAGTTGTGTTAGTCATAGTAGAGTCATGGGGGCCCTATGTTGGATGGATGACGATTGTCCTAAGGGCATTCCTCAAATTGAGTCCATGTAGAGTATGGGAATGTGAAAATGATCATCGAGCATAAGCATTCGAAGTTAGTTTAGAGGCAGTTACTTGATTCTTGTAAGTCGCAATTGTATGCATTCTTAATTAATTGAATTCATGTGAATACCGTAATAGGAACTCTAGTGCTAACTTCATGATGAAAGTGTGCCAAGAGTGAGCGAGCTAATTTTGAGGTCTCGGTTGCGATAGGTTCAGGAACTTGCCCTGTATGTAGAATAGACTTGGTAGGAGTTGGAGCAAGAGGAGAGGATCTAGGCGTTTCTTTGATAGATGAAAATGATCCTAGTTAACACTTTTTGATCCTCAGACTATTCTTTAATTAACTACAATTCAAGTCAATCCCTTTCCTTTGATAAAGTATCCATATTTGATCCTAATTCCCTAGCACTTGAGCACGGTGAATCAGAGGAGAGGGAACATGAGTGGACACCAGAGAGCTGAGAAATAGTAGAGCGTCAAAAAGAGAGAGAGAGTAGAAGCAGTGTTGGTCCACATTGCCTTCGCATCGCGGAGCAAACGCGGATGCGAACTAATTTGGCCTTTAAAAACTTAAAAATTGCAGTCAATTATCCTGTGCTGATCTGCAATGACTTTGCATCATGGATCCATTACGGATGCACACTGGCTCATAATTTTTTTTTTTGGTTATTTTCATTGTAAGGTGTCTATGTAACTGTAGAACTATTATTTTGGGTATCGGATGTAAATAAGTAGGAGTACTTATGTTATGAATTAAAGGAGGGTGACAAGGGTTGTTGAATCAAGGAAACATGAAAGGACGTAAAGTGTGTGCTATGAGCGCGTGGGAATTGAGCCGTGTCAGCCATATCCATAAATGTGTCCCACATACCTGGCCCCTATATTACAGCTAGACCAAGACCTACCTGATCCTCTAAGGGAAACCCTAAGTAGGTCTACATTTACATTAAGGGCAAGCCTATGTAATCTAGAAGCAACGTGAGACATCTTTTCGGAGAGTGAGAGTTGTTTGTGTACCCATTCTTAATCTTCTATTAAATTTTAGTGGTGTTCATGGGTAATTCTTCTTGGTGATGGCACATGATCATTCAAGGTCAGTATCTGGAAGAACTGTTAAATATTTTGCATGAGTCCGCATATATACATGTGTTAGGAGCGAGTAGTTTCTGCCCAAGGCACCGAAAGTGTTAACCATGGTTCATAGAGTGTGGCTGCATGACGCTCGTCGTTCATATTACCATAGGGAGTCTCATACATGTGTAGTAGTTTTCCCGAGGATGGACAAAGCTCTAAGTATGGGGTGGTCATCTTAGGCGTACTTATACACCTAATTAGACAATAATGTCAATAAATAGAGATAATTCAGAGGGCAAATTCATAGCGTCCAGGTGTTTTAGCATATTTTTCTCTTATTTTGCTAACATAGGGCTGAGTGCGCCTATTGGTTATGTTTTTGCAGGATTTTGCTTGGATTGGAAAGTACGAAGTTAAACTCGGAATTGAGGGAAGAACACGGCCTAGAATTTGAAGGAGAAAAGTCAGTAGAAGCAGCCAAAAGTTCAAAAATCCACGTGGAAGACTTGGGAACAAGGTTCTGGAGGCTAAAAAATGCAAAAAAGGCACGAAGCTTAAAAGTGTGTAGGTCCGCATCACGGACCCGTGCAAAAGATGTGAAAAATTTGTCCAGTCAGCAATTTAAGTGAAAAGTCAGAAAAACAAGGGATCCGCATCGCAGACTTGAGGACCCGATGCAAAAAAGTCGAATTATGGGATTTTATTATTGTTCTATCTTAGACTTTACATTTACATACTGTTTTTATGCAGGAACTTCAAGAGGAACGACGGAGAACTCTTTTCAACAGTATTTTGGTTAGTTTAATCTTCATTCTTTGGTTCTTGACGTTTTCCAATTCATTTATGATGTATTTTGTGTTCATGAGTGACTAAATCTCCATATTTTGGGGTTGTAGCCATAGACAATGTGTAGTTCATAATGTTGAATATCCATGAATGGTTTCTTTCGGTTATTCCTATGTGATTTTTATCTATACTTCTTAGACTGATCAACTAGGGAGTAAATTAGTTGTTCACTCTAGATTGGAGAGATGTTGTGGTGGATAGAACACAACAGTATAGAGAACTTGTTCAGCACTAGGAAACTAGGTTGATTCATGTAAGGGAGACCAGTGACAACTACCCTTAGATCTTGCTTGGTTCATAAACGGGAAGATAGTTTTAATGCATTTTTATTGGTCTATTTATCCACGCTCAATGATGTAGTTACGCAGTCAATAATGGTAGGCTGGCAGAGTTGTGCAACCCTGTTCAGGTAAATCAAACCCCTTGAATCAATAATCAGCAAACTAGATATAGATAGACATTGTTAAGACTAGACAGAGTCATAAAGGTTACAACCCTAGAATCGCCTGTCAATTCATGTCTTATTGTAAAAGTCAGATTAGTTTAGTAGAAAATTGTTCTTTACAATTTATTTTACTTAAATCTAAAACATTTTTTACTAAAAGCACCATTAACGTGAGAACTAAGATTGGTGACCGATTTAATTCAAATCCTTTGGGTTCGACAACCCGGCTATTTAATTAGGGCCACTGTATTACTTGTGAGACCATGTACACTTGCGTGTGCTTGGGGGCAATAGTAATCATACCTGCATCAATTGTTTAACACCATAAAGTGACATGAATAGCTCATCCAAATACCTTTACTAGAGGGTGAGGAATATACCTTAGGTCATAACCTCTTCTAGTAGGTAAAGGGTAGACATGAGGGTAGAGGTATAGCATAGGTCATAACCTCTTCATGTAGGCATAAAATGGTACATAATATTAAATCGTACATGAGGGTAAGGCATACAACTTAGTTCATCACCCCTTCATGTAGGCACTAGGTAGTGCATAGTAATGAGTCGTACATCAGGGTGAGGCACACAATTTAGTTCATAACCCCTTCGTGTAGATATTTGCCTTGTACTAGAGGGTGACGCATACAACTTAGTGCATAACCCCTTCTAGTAGGCTTCATAATTCAATGAGAAAAAAACATAGCATAAGAGATCAATAATTTACTTGTAGATCATATATAGAAACCTTTGATGTGTTTAACACAAGCTTGGGAGCCCATAACTTATCATAAAATACTTGTCTTGCAAATTATGCGATAACCTTTCACCAACATAAGATTTGCAAACTTACTCAAACATAGTGGGTATGCATACAGAAACTTAAAATCATGTAATTTAGGAGTATAGGACAAGAAGGAGTAAAATCAATTTATTTTGAAGTCATTCAAATCAACCCACCAACATTGTAGTAAAACCCTCATTTGGGTGTTATGAAATCCATCTAAAAAATTCACCATCATTCATAATTTGATAGTTCATATCATGCATAACCTCAATAGGTATAAATCAACTTATGGAATAAGCTTCAATAGATATTCATGCATTTATAGTGAATACTTGAAGTATCCAAACTCAAATCATGTTTATAATGCATAATAAAGTTTACCCATAAAATATCCAACACTAAAATCATGAAATTTGACAAGAGGGAAGGTTTGGCTTCATGGGTGAAAAGATCTCATGAATGAATCCCACGTACCTTATCAACTTAATGAGGAGAATACCCAAGTTGTAGAGGATGAAGCAAAACCTTAGCTTGTTTCCTTCTTCTTGAAAGCTTGAAGACTTGAGAGTTGTTGATAGGATTTTTGGGACTTAGGTTATTTTGAGTGGGTGGGAATGTGGTGGATTCGGGTAGAAAATGAATGATATAGGGCATACAAGAGGAAAAGCGATGGGGTATTGGGCTTAGGGTGTGGGGAAAGAGCTAAAGTACCCTTTTTAAAACTTACCAGATGGATTCCAAGAAATCTCATCTACGAGTTGTAATTCACTCCACGACCCGTAGAGTGGGTCATAGAAAAAGATAGTTTGACAATGCTTCACTAAAAGGGGCATAATGTTTTTGTCGAAACTCCAAATAAGGGGAAACCAGTTGCGTTGGAATGATAATTCAAAGATCTTTCATTTGGTAGGATATTCAGCTACTAATTCATTGTGTGCTAAGAGATATGGTGATTTGAGTATGACACATATATGAACTCGTACTTGAACTTAGGCGATTGAAATTGTTTGCGCTTGACTTGATGAGAGAGGGGTTTGGAATTGCATGAGGGGTCTTGGAGGGGCCAGACGAAGATGGTATGGAAATAGGAAAGGTTGGAACTTCCTCTATAAACATCACTAGACAGGGCTTCTAGACCCCATCTACCACCCATAACTCAATTTATGAGTGGTAGTTGACCTTTCGTAGACCAACAGTCCCTGAGAGTTACGTTAATGGAATTTGTCAGAGTCCCTTATGGTAGTATCTATGACTTGTAGAGTAACTTACGAGTCGTATACCCTTTTGTAACCCCCGATAGCTCAACTTTTCCAAGCCTATTTCTTGCATCTCAGTTATCCCTACAAGTGGGGTCTTACATTATCTTCCCCTTGGGAACATTTGTCCCTGAATGTCAAAGAAACATACGTAAGAGAGGTGATTAGGAGACTTCTATCCCGACATTAATGCAATAAATGTACTTAAACATCATTTTCAAAAAGTTTCAAACATATACATCAAAATCACCAAAACTTGTTACCATGAACATGTTTGCACGCACGAAAGATACGAGGGCTGAAAGTCAAGACTTAGATCATAGATAGGACTTGATTTGTTACCATCGGTTTGAGTAGAGTGAAAGAGGTATGGATATCGCTTTTTCATGTCCACTTCGGGTTCTCAAGTGTACTTTCAACTTGATGATTCCTCCAAAGGACTTTGACAGATGCCACATCTTTGTTTCTTAACCTTTTTACTTGTCTATCCAATATCTCCACCGGGACCTCCTCATAGGTCAAGTTATCCTCCACAACACCCACAACCTCTAAGGGCACTATAGCACTTGGGTCGCCCACACACTTCCTCAACATAGATACATGGAAGACCAGAAGAACCTTACTCATATCTGTAGGCAACTCCAATTCATATGCAACCTCACCAATTCTCCTCAAGATTCTATAGGTCCCACAAACCTTGGGCTCAATTTCCCTTTCTTGCCAAACTGGACCACACCCTTCATGGGTGAGACGTTCAAGTATATCCAAACATCAATATTAAACTCAAGGTCTTCTCTTCTCACATCGGAGTAGGACTTTTTCCTACTTTGAGACATCTTCAATCTCTCCCTTATCAACTGCACCTTCTCCAAAGCTTCCATAACCAAATCCAAACCTAGCAAAACTATTTTCCCCACATCAAACTACCTAACTGGGGATCTACATTGTCTACCATATAAAGCTTCAAAAGGAGCCATGCCAATACCAGAGTGGTAGATATCATTATAAGCAAGCTCAATGAGTAGAAGATGTTCATCCCAGCTACCTTTGAACTCCAAGACAGAAGACCTAAGTATACCCTCAAGAGTATGAATTGTCCTTTTGGCTTGACTATCTGTTTGAGGATGAAAACTTATGCTAAGCTTGACCTTGGTATCAAGACCTTTTTGGAATGATCTCTAAAATTGAGAAGTGAATTGAGCACCACGATATGAAATGATAGACAATGATGCCCCATGTAGCCTAGCCAAGTTATGAATATAAATCTTGGCATAATCCTCGGCATCATAAGTAATTTTAACTAGTAGAAAGTGAGTCGACTTTGTCATACTATCAACAATAACTCAAATAGAATCAAAGTGCCCGCTAGTCTTTGGAAAACCAATCACAAAATCCATGTTAATCTTTTCCTGCTTCTAAGTAGGATTTTCTATGTATTGGGCGAGGCCACCCGACCTTTGAGGTTCGGCTTTCACTTGTTGGCAATTATGACAACCAACTACAAACTTGGTGATATCGCTCTTCATACCACACCACCAATAAACCTCCCTCAAGTCTCTATACATTTTTGTGGAACCAGAGTGAATAGAGTAAGATGAATTATGTGCCTCTTTCAAAATCGACTCCCTCGAGTCATCAGCATTAGGCACACATAGTCTACCTTGGTACCTAAGGGCACTATCTCCCCCTTGAGAGAAAAACTCCACTTTACCATCATTCACAAAAGCTTTCAATTCTAGCAAGGAAGTGTCGAGGTCTTATTTGGACTTGACCTTTTCAATCAAAGAAGACTTGCAATCAACAATAACCATCATACCTCCATTTTCAACTTCACTCAACCTAACTCCCAACCTAGCTAACTAGTGAACTTCTCTAGCCACCTCCTTATTGCCATCATCAATGTGAGCTACATTTCGCATGGACATTTTACTTAGAGCATTGGCCACAACATTAGCTTTCCAGGGATGATAGTGCACAGTCATGTCATAATCCTTAAGGAGCTCTAACTACCTTCTTTGCCTCAAATTAAGATCCCTTTGTGTGAACACATACTTTAGACTCTTATGGTCAGTAAATATAACATATGAACCCCATACAAATAATGACACCATATTTTCAAAGCAAACACCACGGCTTCAAATTCAAGATCATAGGTGGGATAATTAAGCTCATGCACCTTTGGTTACCAAGGAGCATATGCTATAACCTTGTCATTTTACGTAAATACACACCTAAACCAATCCTTGAGGCATCACAATAAACCATGAATCCTTCTAACCCTTCTAGTAAAGCCAAAATAGGAGCGAAGATAAGTTTGTCTTTCAATGTTTGGAAACTTCTTTCTTATTCATCGGTCCAAACAAATTTTGCCTTCTTTTTTTGTCAATTGTGTCATAAGGGAAGCAATTGAATAGAAACCATTCAAAAATCTCTGGTAGTACCCAGCTAAACCCAAGAAACTCCTATCGGAGTCAAGGGCCTAGGCCAATGTCTTATCACCTCCATCTTCTTAGGGTCCACTTTAATTCCATCACCTGACACCACATGCCCTGGGAATGCAACCTCTTTCAACAAAAATTAACATTTATCAAATTTAGCAAATAACTTCTCATCCCTGAAATGATTCATATGCTCTTCTTCACTCCGAGAATAAATCAATATGTCATCTATGAAGACTATCACAAACATCTCAAGGTAGGGTTTAAAGACCCTATTCATGAGATCCATAAATACCACTGGTGCATTAGTTAAACCAAATGATGTCACTGTAAATTTACAATGCCCATACCTAGTCCAAAAAGTTATTTTTGTAATATTACACTCCTTCACCCTCACTTAGTGGTTTCCAAACCGAAGATCAATATTAGAAAAATTACTAGCCCCTTGTAGTTGATCAAATAGGCTATCTATCCTTGTTAGGGGATACATGTTCTTTATAGTGACATTATTGAGTTATTAGTAGTCGATGTACATTCTAAGTGAACTATCATTCTGTCATACAACAACACTGGTGCACCCCAAGGTAACTTGGTAGGCCTTATGAAATCTTTCACCAGCAAATCCTTTAATTGGTCCTTCAACTCCCGCTAGGGCCATACGGTAAGGAGGAATGGAAATGGGCTGAGTATCGGGGAGGAGGTCTATACTAAAGTATATTTCCATTTTGGGAGGAACACCGGGAAGCCCATCTTGAAAGACATCAAGAAACTCATTAACCACCAGAATCGACTCAATAAAAAGGACTTTAGACTCAACATACCTAAGCCTTACAAGATGGCAAATGCAACCCTCAGAAATCAATTTCTAGGCCTTAAGACAAGAGATGAACCTACCCTTAGCCACCAAATTATGACTTTCCCACTCAAGGACGGGCTCATTAGGAAATTGAAACCTAACTTCACGGGTTCTACAATCAATAGAAGCATGATATGCATGTAATCAATCCATCCCAAGAATGATGTCAAAATCCACCATGTCAAGTTCAATAGAATCACAAGGCAAGACTTTATACAATATAGACACAGGACAACATCTATAGACTTTTCTAGCAAGAATGGACTCACCAATGGAGGTAGACACCTCATAGGGTCCACATAATAATTCAGGACACACATGAAGCCTGTTGGCAACAAAAAGAGTAATGAAATATAGAATGCAACTCATATCTAATAAAGCATACCCATCATAATCAAAAACCTTTAACAATCTAGTAACAACATCAGGAACCTGATCCACTCCTTTTCTTCCTTGGAGAGCATAAAACCAATTGGGATTTGGGGGTACTCCCTTGTTGGCCACCTAGGGCCTTTTGATCAACAATAACACCTTGTCCTTGAGGACGACAATCTTTGCCCTTATTTTGAGCATAGGGGCAATCAACAATCTTGTGGCCTACTATTCCATGCCCATAACATGCATTCGAATCCCTCAAGCACTTGCCATTATGATTCCTTCCATATTGTGGGCATTGTGGAAAAGTTGTCCCACCATTGCCACCTTGGAACCTTGGGTTAGGCACCCCATCATTAGCAAATCTTTTGTTTGGAGCATTAGAGGACCCTTGGCCTTGAAATTTATGACCTTGTTGGAAACGACCACCCTTAGCACCTTGGAATACACCATCAAACTGAGCCCTCTTGGATACCCCACTTCTCCTCTTTCTAATCTTCTCCCGTTTAAGTTGTTCGATGTAGGTCATGAGTTGAGACAAGTCCATCTCACCCACAAGCATAGTGGTGCAGCATTCTTCATTCACCAATTTAGACACACACACACCCCTCCCCGACACAAACTTGTTCATTCTTGCCCTAGGATTGGCAACCAAGTGATGAACATACATTGAGAGCTTGTTGAACTTGAGGGAATACTCGCTCACACTCATGGATCCTTGTTTGAGATTCATGAATTCCATCATCTTGGCCTCTCTTAATTCAATAAGGAAGAATCCATTGCCGAAGGCAACCTTAAATTCCTCCTGTGGGATAGGATCATTATTTCCTCTCTCTAGCTTCCATTGAGAAAATCAAATTTGTGCAACACCCTTGAGTTCGTAGGCCGTAAGTTCTGCCTTTTCCTACGAACTCACTCCCATAATAGCAAGCAACTTATCTACCTCATCAATAAGCTCTCGGGGATCTTCATCCGTTTCAGACCCGTAGAACTCTAGAGGGTTCATTCTTGTAAAGTATCTCACTCTTGAGGCTGGAGAAGGAGCATGAGAACTTGGGCCCCTTGGTTCAATTGGTTAATCATGGAATATGCCAACATGGTAATGGGATTTCGGAATTTAACATGTGCGTCCCCTCATTCTTGGGGAGCCGGATGAGTCGGACCCTCCTCGAGTATATGATCCCTCCGAGGTCTTCCTCTTGGTAGAGACATGATCTAAACGAGCAAAAGAGTGCCCATTAGGGAGGGAAACCTTATTTTTCACACATAAATCATGACATAGATCATGAAGAAGTGAACCATTTCCTAAAATGTCTCATAGCCTCCTATTCATAATTGTGGCATGCTTCACAACCATGAACAAGATACTACTTGAAACGGTGTGTTAGATTTCCAAGGACCATTTATAAACCTAGTGCTCTGATACCAAGCTTGTAATGACCTAAGCCTAGGGCCTATATGTGACATGGAGAATGTGAAATCTGAAGGGACCCCAAACAAGCCTATTCGCATGTTATAAACACATCCATTATTGCATGTAACACCCTATATTTTTACATGTACTAATGCTATGTAAATGAATCATGTTATGATTTAGTCAAATTAGCGTCAATTCTTGAAAGTGCTTGAATCTCGTGTTAATGGGCGATATGTGATTCTAAATGCTTAAGAGGGTGA
>JAOTQR010032994.1:0-16006 GCA_025774065.1 Solanum ossicruentum | reverse complement strand
CCATGTATCATTCTTCTCGATGGACTTGATCTCCTCATCCATTGCATCTCGCCATTTCTTACTTTGCACAGCTTCTTTAAAAGTAACAGGTTCACAGTCAGCAAATAAGCATAGGAGAGTTAGATCCTCTAACCTTTCAGTGTCTTCGTAGATGTCTCCTAAACTCCTTGCACGTTCCACACTTCTTTCATTCAGGAATGATGGTGGCGAGCCATCTTGAACTACTGTTGGCGAGGTTAGTGGCGAGCCATACTAGTGTAGAATATTATCAAACATTTAGTTTGTAGTATCATTGAATATTATTTCACTAGTTAGAAAGTGTGATCACATGTTTATGACACGAACTACACCTAAATAGTCACAGTTTATAATCGTGTACCTATTACAGAAGTCTTTCGCTATTTGCAGAAGAAATCTACATTAGATACTTCACAGGAACCTCTAAGGAATTTAGAGGAAAAAAGAAGAGAAGGAAGCAGAAAAACTTTTTTTTCTTCTTTTTTATGTTACCCTCTGTTTTTGAAAGAGGAAACCTTTTATAATTATAAAAGGATGCAACTATTCAGAAACATTCTGAATAGTTGTGTCATTTTTCTTTTAATATTAACTATAAATTAAATATATAACAAATATATATTTATTTATTATTTAAATTAATTTGGTTGACCCACATGGGTGACCCAAATTTAATATAATTCCTTCACTCAAAAAATGGACTTTGCAATATGCGAATCAAAATTTAATCAAGCTCTAATATGAGTATCAAAAATCAAATAAAAAATCCCCAATAATATTAAAAAAAAAAAAAACACCAAAAAATATATCTTTTGTCATTAGTTTTTTGTAAGAATAAGTGCAATCAAATTTGAAAAAATATAAAATAAAATAGTAATTTTGGATTAGTGGTAAAATTTAAGTGTCTATATCTATGGCTTTATGGGATAATCCTGGAGATTATTACCCAATTCACAATGTTGATGTAATCATGGAAAACAAAGGGCAAGAAAATGAAAAACCTTTCAATCAATTCTTGGATGAAGAAAATAGAAATCAAGAAAAATTGCAGGGGGTGAAAAACGAAAATGTCCCATGTTGGAATTATATGAGTTCAAGCACGTTGTGCCGACATTTTCAAATCCTGGACAAGGAGCTGGGACTTCCAAAAATGAGCTGCAAGAAGATGACTACGATTATTTTTAGAATTTGATGATTTTGAAGTCCACCCAATTGGATGGGAAAGTTCGCATTCACATGTATCAGTACTACTTCAATCGTGGCAGCATAACTTCATGTCCAATAACAAAGAAACTAATTGATTACATCGAAGTTTAGTTCCCCAACTTGAAAGTTCATGGCAAGGAACTGGAGGCTAAGATCATCAATGGTTACAGAACAATTTCTTAGTTGTTAGGACAATGACCATTGGATTTGACCCTGATAAAATAGACAATGTTTGTTTTGAAATTTCTACTTGTCCATGTGTTTGCCGGGTTAATTCAGAGACTATCACCAAGTTGATAAAAGTGATGTAAACTAGGAGCATGATGTAGATGTTAAGAATGTGAGAAACTGAAGTTGTTGACCATTAATCCTTATATTCAAGGTGCAAGTGTTCATAGTGATATGTTCATCTATTGTTAGTATATATTACATGTATGGTGTGTTATGAAACTTTTAAAGTAGATAACCAGATCATCATGATGAGGTTTATTTACATTTTCATTTCGACAGTGTTTTTCGGTTTACCTAAAATTTTATTAACTGTTTGATATTTGGATTCTAAAATTGTTTCACTTTCCAGTTTAGTTTGATATCTTCTGTTTGACTTAATTATCAAATCAGACATGTTAATTCTTTTAGGAAGGCGAATTAGCGAAGAATTGAAGGTGAATGTTGTCTAACATACTACGTAGTTTGTCTTTGGGATAGATGAACTGATCATCAAATCAGAGCGAATAAAATGTTTGTTTGAATCATGTCAATTTATAACAGCAGTCATTAGAATTAAACTTTGACTAAGTGCAGGGGTAAAATAGTAATTCAATTTTGAAGTATGTGATATCATGACGATGTCATAATGATGACGATAATGATGATGCATGACTATGCTTGAGGACTTTCGTATGTGTATATTATGGTAAGTCAATTTTGACTAGCCATAAATCATGGGAGATGAGTAAATGTCTTACCAAATAATTATATATGAACATTATCCATAGAGTTGGAAAGAAATGTGACTTTTATAGTAAGAAAATCTCAAGTAAAATTCAATACAATTAATATTTTATTGATTTTAGTCAGAAGAAAAAGTTATAAATCTAGGAAGAGAAAGAATCAACTATTCATTCTTAGTTCCAACATTTTTACAAAGAATCATCATGTCCAATATCATACCTTTTTCACCTATCTCCTCGATTCTTCATCATCAATCCAACAACGATCTAAAAAATGAGGGAAAAGAAAAGCATCTCATGCTTGAACCTATGAAATGAAGCTCATCTATGAGTCTCCATTTTCCAATCTTATTGTAGAAGGAGGAACATTCAAAAATGAGTTGAAAAAACAAGATGAGTATGATTATGATATTGATTTAGCTATCTTGAAGGTTATACATCATTACTACTCCAATCATGGGGTAATTTCATTTCCTTATTCAAACTATTTTATCAATTATATCGAGACATTAATTCCCAACATGAAAATTTGTGGCAAAGAATTGGAGTTGAAGATCCTTGCGTTAAGAAAATTTTTCTTAATTGTTTTGAAGAAAGCTGGAGGATATTATCCTGATATAATCCATCCTCTTTATCGCATAGCTTTCATCTTATCTTTTTGTTTATGGGGTTAATTTCGGAGACTATTTTCAAGTTGACAATTTGAGAAACTAGAATTATTGATCCTCTCTTAGTTTTAAGGTCCAAATCTTCATAGCAACATTTGCAATTGTTTATGCTTTTGCTTGTATTTTTTAGTTCAGTTTAAAAATTTATTGTGGAGTTAGAGATTGTTAAAAGTTATTTTGATTTGGTATGAAAATGTTTCCTCTTTCGATGTTTCATATCTTTTCTTCTACTAATTGTAATAGATTATATTGATTAATCCTCTCTTCTTTCAGGGAAGGCAATAATAATGGAATGTCATAGTTTAACAAAATCAGTAAACACTAAATAAGATATATTGTTCATGTATATGTACATTGAGACATATCAGTTAAATGCTCCATTCCTGAAAAACAACATAGAATAGTTCTTCAATTTATGATCCACTGAGGAACAACGCCAATGCAGAAGATCAATCTAATTTAAAATTTAAAAAAGTTACTTTTTAAATCTCGCGCATGACTAAAATCCTAAGTCATAAGATTAGTAATTACACATTCCCCTATTAATTAACTATTGAAAGTATAAATAAAGCCTACATTTAGTTATATACTTTATCGGTGTAAATACAAACAAAACCTACAGCTGAGAAGTAGGAACACGCCTTCTTACATCTACATCCTCACTAAGCAATAACAAATAAATGTCGTCCTGGAATTTCATTTGCAGCTAAGAATAACAATCCACTAGTATGTCTTTATTTTGAAGCCTTTACTTCTATTCTTTTATTATTTTTTTAGCTAGGTATTAAAAGCAAAACATTGAATTAATTTAACAAAGAGGGTGAAAATCATCTGGACCATCAAATTTGCTTTAAATCCTGAACTTTGAATAATAGTGATATGACCCGGACCTATGGTCTAGGAGTAACATGGTAAATGGGAACTCGAGAGTCCCCAAACAAGCCTCAAAGTATCCAAACTCATATCATCAGTTTGAAAGCGCATTCAAAATTTAAACACATAGTTCTAAGGGATGGGAAAGTAGAACTCCACACTATGGGGATATCTTAGGGAAAGGGATTAGCATGGATTCACATAGCATATAGCACGTAATGACTAAGAGGTGGGTAAGTATGACTCACGTTGTAGAGGCAATACGGGACTTAGGATCTTCCACACTTCCACATAAAACCTACATTCAAACATCAACATTACCCCAGTGCCTTCAAAGGCTCCCGCACATTGCGGGGTGAGGGGGGGGTCGGATGTACGCAACCTAATCCCTATGTTTAAAAACATAGGGCGACTATTTCCAGATGACCCATGAGGAGCGTCGACAGATGCATTGACTAACTGCTACTTCACAAAAAAGAAGCGCGGATAGTTTAAAGAGCCATTCTGCTTTATTCCATCATACTCCAAAGCCAAAAAATAGTGAATCTTTGGCTCCATCTGAGATTGATGGAATGATAACTACATATATAGCATAATTCCCATAATCAAACCATAATAACTATAACCAAAAGATAACCATGATCATAAGGTTCAAATACAACACATAACACATAGATCTGATGAGAGTCTAGAAGATGTCCAACAATGCCTCTAGTCATAAGATAGGATGGGGGCCAAGACATATTCTGAGCTCACCCTCAAAGTATAAATAACATAATAAAAGCAACTTAAGATAAAGGAATGGTAGCTTGTCCTTGGAAGATAGGACTCACTACAACAACTGTCAAAAAATCCGATCTAGCTATAGAACGGTGGATGAAAGTAATCTCCAATCCCTACATGGTGAGATCATGTAGGCAAAAGTATGCTTTGGTACATTTGAATGTATTAAGTATGCAGGGTGCAATGTATGTAACTTACCAAAACCTGCATACGATATTAGATGGCAAGGGCACATAATATAAAAAAAGATATTTAGCAAGGGATGTAATATAATAAGATGCTATGAAATTCATGATGCACGAAATGCAATGATGCTCATATATAAAGTGGGGATATGACCTTAATCGACATGAGTAAGACCAATGAGCTATTATTTGGAATCCCGATGAAATCCCCTCATCGGTAAAGAGGTGGTCTACTTGCAAAAGGTACATCATACTTCACCTTACGAGAACAACTCCCATTTCACATGAAGTAACCTTCTCTATTGAAACAACTCCCATTTTGGATAGGATTTCCATATATAGCATACCAAGTCATATCATATCAGGTCTTCTCCTTACGAGAACAACTCCCATCTCAGAGTCATCTTCCCTTACAAGAACAATACCCATTTCGGAAAGGAAAACCTATGTTAGGCACATAGTTCAAGGAAAGGGAGCAAACCCTCCATCCGTCGGTGCTAAGTCATCATCCCACAAGAATACACATACATATATATATACATGCTCTCAATGGAGACAATAGTCATTTTCCAAATCATTTCAATGCATCCATATTCTTAAAAAGAACCAAATACCATTCATAATAATCCATACTTAGGCTCAAATGCAGAAATCATTGTTCATAGTCATACTATTCATGCATAGGAATTGCCCATTCATATGCAAGTACCCAAAATGCTCAAAGAGACAAAATCATAGACATATATTTGATCATATTTTTGTCATAACCATAATCTTATCAAAAATCATACAATTAGTACATAATTGGGTTTAACCCACTTCATAATTTCATTCCCATGCTCATGAAATGCATATGCTATGAAAATTGTGAGAATAGCATGGATGATTAAGATTAGATCAAAAATCAATAATGTAATATTGAATTAAAGTAAAATCATAATGAAATCCACATTTAAACTATAATATAAATTACCCATGCTTAGATCAAAGCCTTAAAGGGACTATGTACAATCATAGATTCATAAAAATGATGAAATTTAATATTTTAAAACTTAAATCATCTTAAAATCAATAGATAAATATAAATTATTCATTATTGGAATTTAAGGAATCATAATATTTAAAATCCCAAATTAAAGTAAGGAAAATTCATGTAGATTTCTTGAAAATAGGTTGGGTCTCCTCGATTAGAAGTAACCAAGGATCAAACCCATATACCTTCACAAGATGAAGAGCACCCAAGAGAAAAATTGATGAAGAATTAAATGTGTCTTGATTCCCGAGTTGAAAATCTTCAAGAACTCTTGAGAGGATTTGAGAGTCTTTTGAATGAGAGAGAGAGTGAGTGTGAATTTGTATAAGGTTTTATATCTATAGAAGGTCATTATATAGCATTGATTATCCCAAAAGATCAATAGAAATGATTGAATTCACGAAAATGCCATTAATGTAACAGAATTTTTAAAATTTCGTATATACCCCTGCACAGAGGAGTTCTACGAAAATAGGCATAAATTCTTCATCCAAACTCAAAAAAAGGTGAAACAAAATGAGTTTGAAAGATAATTCATAGAGCTTTAATTTGATAGATGGTGGACCACCTAGTTCATTTTATGGTACGAGATATGCCCATTTAAAGTTGACCCTTTTATCGGTACTTGTGAGAAACTTAGCCAATGGAATTACTTTGGACTTTACTTGATGTAGGAGACTCATAATGGCCTTAAACAACATAAATGAGCTTGAATTGAAGGTTTGAGAGTGAACCTAGATTGATCTTGGATATCATATACTTAGAAATGTTTGAGCCAAAAGGGAGCCACATGGAAAGGCCACAAGGGTTGTGTGGCGTCACATAGTCCATTACACTGCCCGTGCACCCCCTTTCGACAAAATAAAGTCTCCTATGCCAAGAGTGAAACAACTCTTAGAATTATTTTCCACCTGGAGGCTATATAGGCACCCTCATGACCCATGGGGCATCACATAAGCTATGTGAGGGGTGGTGTGACCTCACTTAGTCTCCAAAATGTTGGAACTTAATGCCAAGGCCATCACATGGCCTACCACACGGTCCGTGGGGTATCACATGAACCATGAACAGTCAAGTGTGATGTGCCTTGGTTTTTAATCTCCACAATTTGGAACCAAACAACGTTTAAGGGCCATGGGCCACTCCACGAGACCCTACACGGACTGTCTGACCTCACACGGGCTGTGGGGTCCTCCTTGGAGTGCCACTTGGTCCAAAAACTCTCGTAGAATGAAATTTCAAGCTCCAACGAAATTATACAATACCCTGTCAGTACATCATCGCCTCCTTAGGAACATTCGTCCTCGAATGTGGTAGATCATGGATTGAAAGGCTTCACTTAGAACATGAAACTCCCAAACACAAGGTACAATGCATGATTCACCATTTGAAAATCATAGTCTTTACAACTTATATCAAAACACATTCAAATCATTCAAAATATCATAAAATAAATCATTTTCATGCACATGCATGCATGTCATGAGACTCAAGAGTGAAAGAATTAGGACCATTGAGAAAATGAAAAACCTAATACGATAGGCTTAAGTAGATTGGAAAGGATAGAGTTATCACCGGATCCTACTTGACTCCACTTCTCACGTTGCACTTTTAACATGTTGATTTCTCCAAAGCACCTAACCAAAGCCACATCCTTGTAACAAAGCCGCTTCACTAGTCTATTCAAAATTTCCACCAAATTTTTCTCAAAAGATAAGTTCTCCTCAAACTCCACCCCTTCAAAGGCACAATAGTACTATGATCACCCAATAATTTTCTCAACATAGATACATGAAGAACCGAGTGAATAGAGCTCAAATCCAGAGGCAATTCCAACCTATGAATCACATTTCTAATCTGCTCAAAAACCTCATAGGAACCTACATACTAGGAACTTAATTTGCCCTCCTTTCCAAAACACATCACATCCTTCCTAAGTGAGGCCTTCATATACACCCAGTCACCAATACAAAACCCATGCTCCTTTTTCCAATATCCAAATAAAACCTTTTGATAACTTCGAACCATCTTTAACTTTTCGCTAACTAATCCCACTCATTCTATAGCCACCAACACTAAGTCCGAGCCTATAGAAGTCATATCACCTAACTCAAACCATCCCACCTAAGACCTATACCTTCTACCACAAAAATTCCCAAACGATGTCATACCAATGCTAGCACGAAAGCTATTGTTGTAAGTCAATTCAATAGGTGGTAGGTGATCACCCCAAAAAATTTACCATGAATTCCAACATGCAAGATGTCGACATGTCCTCCAAAGTTTGAATTGACCCCTCAGCTTGCTCAACGAATTAAGGATGAAAAGCGATACTTAACTTCACCTTAGTGCTAAGGCCCTCTTTGAGATGATTTTCAAAAGTGAAAAGTCGGGTACCGCAATCCAACATATTACAAGTAGGCATATGATCCAGTCTACCAACTCCAAATTACATAACTTGGCATTATTTCCAACATTGAGAGTAGTCTCCACTGATAGAAAGTGAGCTGAAGTCATCCGATCAATAATACTCCAAATTTAATCCAATTGCTTTCGGATCTGAGGCAAACCAATCACAAAATTCATGTTCACCTCTCCCCACTTCCAAGTAGATATTTCTATACCTTGAGTCAAACTACCAGGTCTTTGGTGTTCTACCTCCGTTTGTTGACAATTAGAGCGTTCAAGTACAAACTTGACTACATCCTTCCTCATACTATGAAACCAATACACTTCTTTCAAACCTTAGTACCTCTTAGTAGATCTCGAGTGAATTGAATAATGAGAGTGGGATTTACTCATGATCTTCTCCATAAGACCATTAATGTCTGAAATACCCAATTGATCTTGGTACCGAGTTACACCATCTCCCCTTGGGAGAAAACCTCTATCTCATTTTTGGCAACCAAACTCTTCAACCCAACCAATGGTAGGTATAAGTCTTACCTTCTCTACATCCACAACTACAAAGATTTGGCCCCATTCCGAACATGGATACCACCATCATTGGAGTTAACCAACTTAACACCCAATCTATCCATACTGTAAACATTCTTTGCCAACTCTTCCTTCCCTTCATTAACATGAGTCGTACTTCCCATAAATAGCCTATTAAAAGTGTCAACCATAGTATTTGCCTTATCAGTATGATATGGTACACTCATGTCGTAGCTTTAAGGAGTCCCAACCATCTCATTTGCCTCAAGTTAGGATCCCTTCGAGTGAACAATATTGCAAACTCTTGTGATCGGTGAAAACATCAACATAGAACCCATATGAGTAGTGTCTCAAATTCTTCAAGGCAAACACTACAGTACCGCTAACTCAAGATCATGAGTCGTGTACTTACATTCATGCACCTTGAATTTCCTCGATGCATAAGCTATAACTTCACCATGTTGTATAAGTACATAACCCAACCCAAATCGAGTAGCATCACAACACACCACCAACCCACATAAGCCACCCTGCAAGGTCAAACAGGAAGAGATGTAGCCGGTCTATCAAAGTCTGAAAACTTTTTCCACACTCATCTGACCATACACACTTGGCCTTCCTTTGTAGACGTATAGATAAGAACCTCTCACAAACTTTCTATCATAATCAACCAACCAAGAAAACTTATAATTACCCAAAAGACCAAGCTTGTCAAACAATACACATCCTTCACCAACTCCATTTTGACTTCATTTATAAAATTAGCTACAACATTCTCCTGGCCTGGATTACATTACGAGCTCAAAGTAACTCTCCCTATCTAGTATAGAAGGATGGAGAAAGGAGATCGCAATACATATTTCAAGGCATGATAAGAATCATGAAAAAGTGAAACATTCCCTAAAACACCTTATAGCCTCTTAATCATAAATGTGACGTGTTCTACACCCATAAATAAGACTCTACTTGACGCAGCAAGTTAGACTCAAAGGATTATGTATAAAGCTAGTGCTCTGATACCATTTCTGTCATGATCCAGACCTAGGATCTAGGAGTAACATGACGAATAGAAACCCAAGAGTCCCTAAACAACCCTCAAAGTATTCAAATTCACATCATCGATTCAGAAGCACATTCAAAAGTTAAACACCTAGTTCTAAGGGATGGGAAAGTAGGACTCATGCTATGGAGATATCTTAAAGAAAGGGATTAGCATGGATTCACATAACATATAACACATAATGACTAAGGGGCGAGTAAGTATGACTCACGCTATGGGGATAATTTGAGGCTTAGGATCTTCCACACTTCCACATTAAACATACATATATAGCATAATTCCCATAATCAAACCATGATAACTATAATCATAAGGTTCAAATACAATATAACACATAGATTCAGCGAGAGTCTACAAGATGTCCAAAAATGCCTCTAGTCATAAGATAGGACGGGGACCAAGACATGTTTCTGGCTCACCCTCAAAGTATAGATAGCATAAACAAAATAAACTTAAGGTAGAGGAATGGTGACTTGTCCTTGAAAGATAGGAATCACCACAAAAAATGTCTCAAAATCTGATTTAGCCATCAACTGGTGGATGAAAGTAATCTCTGGTCCCTACATGTTGAGATCATGTAGGGAAGAGTATGCGTTAGTACGTTTGAATGTACTAAGTATGCAGGGTGCAATGCATGTAACTTACCAAAATCTGCATACGATGTTAGATGGCAAGGGCACATAATATAGAAAGAGATATTTAGCAAGGAATGTAATACAAAAAGATGTTATGAAATTCATGATGCATGAAATACAAATGATGCTCATATATATATGGGGATGTGACCTTAACCGACATGAGTAAGACTAAGCGAGCTATTACTTGGAATCCCGATGAAATCCCCACATCGGTAAAGAGGTAGTTTACTTGCCAAAGTTAAACCACACATCACCTTACGGGAACAACTACCATTTCACATGAAGTAACCTTCCTTACGGGAATAACTCCCATTTCGGATAGGATTTTCACATATAGTATATCAAGTCATACCATATTATGTCTTCTCCTTACGGGAACAAATCTCATTTCATAGGAATCTTTCCTTACAGGAACAATACCTATTTCAGAAAAGAAAATCTGTGCTAGGCACATAGTTCAAAGAAACAGAGCAAACTCTCCATCAATCAGTGTTAAGTCATCATCCCACAAGAATACATATATTTATATATACATATGCTTCAAAGGAGACAATAGTCATTTTTCAAATCTTTTCAATGCATCGTTATTCTTAAAAAGAACCAAATACCATTCATAATAATCCATACTTAGGCTCATGCCAAACTCATTGTTTCATAGTCATAATACTCATGCATAGGAATAGCCCATTCATATACAAGATGGTGCAATCACCCAAGATCCTCAAAGAGCTAAAATCATTGACATATATGTGATCACATTCTTATTATAATCATAATCTTGTCAAAAATCATATAATAAACATATAATTGGGCTTAACCCACTTAATAATTTCATAAATCCATGCTTATGAAATGTATATGCTATGAAAATTGTGAGATTGACATGATTGATTGAGATTAGATCAAAAATCAATAATATAGTATGGAATTAAAGTGAAAACATAACTAAATCCACATTTAAACTATAATATAAATCACCATGTATAGATCAAAGCCGTAAAAGGACTATGCACAATCATAGATTCATAAAAATGATGAAATCCAATATTTTAAAGCTTAAATCATCTTAAAATTAATAAATAAACACAACCCACTCATTATTGGAATTTAAGGAATCATAATATTTAAAACCCCAAATTAAAGTAAGAAAAGTTCATGTAGATTTCTTGAAAATAAGTTGGGTCTCCTTGATTGGAAGTAATCAATGATCAAAACCCACATACCTTCACAAGATGAAGAGCACCCAAGCAAAAAATTGATGAAGAATTAAATGTGTCTTGATTCCCAAGTTGAAAATCTTCAAGAACTCTTGAAAGGGTTTGAGAGAGAGTCTTTTAAATGAGGAAGAGTGAGTCTGAAAAATTTGAATAGGTTTATTGGTCATTAGAAGGTCATTGTATAGCATTGGAGATCCCAAAAGACCAACAGAAATGAATGAATTTACGAAAACACCAGTAATGGAACAAAAATTTTAAAATCTCGTATATACCCCTGCACAGATGAGTTCTACGAAAACGGACATTACTTCTTTTCATACAAACTCTAAAAGAGGTGAAACCAAGTGAGTTGGAAAGCTAATTCAAAGAGATTTAGTTTGATAGTTGTGGGGCTCCCAATTTTTTTGGTGCTAAGAGATATTTCCATTTAAATTTGACCCTTCTATCGGTACTTGTCAGAAACTTAGTCAATGGAATTCCTTTGAACTTGGCTTGATGTAGGAGATTCATGATGAGCTTAAACAATATAAATGAGCTTTAATTGAAGGCTTGAGAGTGAACCTAGCTTGAGCTTGGGTATCCCATAATTAGAAAATTTTTGAGCCAAAAGTGAGCCACACGGTCCATGACACTGCCCCTAGCCCCCCCCCCCCCCCCCCGACAAATAAAGTCTCTCATGCCAAGAGTGAAAAAACACTTAGAATTATTTTCCACCTTGGAAGCTATATGGGCACCCTCACGCCCCGTGTGAGGGGCAATGTGACCTCACTTAGTCTTCAAAATATTGGCACTTCATGCCAAGGCCATCACACAGCCTACCACATGGTCCGTGGAGTGTCACACTGACCATGAGGGGTCAAGTGTGATGTGCCTTGATTTTTAATCCCCATAATTTGGAACCACACAACGTTCAAGGGCCAAGGGCCACTCCACGAGACTCTACACGGTCCGTGTGACCTCACATGGGCCGTGGGATCCTCCTTGGAGTGCCACTTGTCCAAAAACTTTCAAAAAGTGAAATTTCAAGCTCCAACAAAATTATACAATACCCAGATCGTTACAAATAGATATATTCCCAAAAGGCCTGTTATTTCAACTTCTATTTCCAATGGTAAACTCTAAGGTCTAGTTTACTATTTCCAATGGTAAACTCTAAGGGCTAGTTTACAAATAAGTAAAACGTTACAAAATCATCATGATGTTGGTTGATAATTTGAGACTATCTAATTAGATACTAATTTTAAATAAAAATTTTAATTTAATTTTTAAGTCTGATGATAAATATTATTTTTTGTGGTGCTAACATGTGATTGTTTTTGCCTATGTTATTATATATATACTCTATATTATAAGCCAACAAAGAGGGATGAATACTACACTACAAGGTTGTACAAATCGCACTGTTAATTGTATAATAACATTAGTCCTAAGACCTCACTCACTAATAAATTTATGCGTACCCTTGTAAAATACAATAACATGGGATTTACACATATCCTTGTAAAATACAACAACAGTCCTCTTTCAATTTTAATTGCTTTTCTTGCTTTTTTCTTTAGTTCTTCCTCTCTCCCCCCCAGGTTTTCCTCTTCTTTTTGCTTCTCATCACAAGTTCTTCTTATATACTTTGGATCAGTTACTTCTCTTTTGTTATATCTATATGATTTACCTTCTTTGTTGTATTTTCATCTAGTTTTGTAATTTTTTTAATTAAAAAATTTCTCAGTTATTACTGATGGAACTTTGATAGATATATGACAGCTTCTTTATTTTTCCTGGATAATTTTTTTTTAGGATATTAACATGCATGTTTACATATGAGTATTTTTACAAATAATTATTTCAAAGGGTGTTAGCTAATAAGGCTAAATCAACGGATTCTTCTTTTTTATTTTTACATCTCTTTTTACTTAATTTTATGTTTCCAATTTAGTTTCAAAAGTATAAAATAAATACTTCTTACAGTGTAAGTGAGTAAATTGTGCAACCTTTACAAGAAGATACTCTTACATTATTTTTTGTTTGTTTCTTAACTTATCTCTTCTAATGTTAAATTGTTGTAGTTGTAGCCACTTATTATTATGCTTTACGATGGCTAAAGAGGATCATAATATTTTACTTGATTATTTCAAAGTTAGATTAGCCACATCTACAACCAAGCAACTATTTATTTTTTCATATAGAAGGGGTGATCATGGGTACTTTTTAATAGAAAGGGAACATTAGGGGACTTTTTTTTTTTGGATACAATCCTAATGTGTTGTCTAAAATAGGGGAACATTAGGGGTGTTTTCAAAAGAAACAATATAATGCTGACTAAAATGAAAGTTATAGTCTTAACTATTTCTTATGTAGTTTGTGTAATATGAGTTTCATATATATACAACCGTCCGTACAGGGTACTATACACTCTCAGCACCCTCAATGTGTTTGATCGCTTGGCATCGCTTACTAAAATTGTCAATTTTTTCCATAAATTTTCTTCCATATTTTGATACAATTCAACAGCTCAAAACATACATAATTTCCTTACAAGTGAGATATGAGGATGACAGAGTGTACTTATATCTTACTTTTACTTTACTTTTTGTGAGTTAGAGAGACTATTTTCTCACCATCAATTCGTGTAAAAATATTCTTTGAAGTTATGCAAATAGATCCCCTAAAAGAGTAGTGCATCTATCTGCATAACAATAGACAAATTAATAAGTTATCGGTGGATTAAATCACTTTTGTTTCTTTCTTCTTTGTATCTATGATCATAGTTATTCTCAAAGTCTACAATATAATGTTGTGTTACTTATTTTGAAGTTATCACACATAAACATAATTAGATCAGGCAATTTTAAATATGTAAGTTGCAATGTTGGGCATGCGCAAAACCTTGGTGAAGTATAACGTATAGTAAATTTATTTTACTTTGTCTTTTTTATTCTAATCAAGATTTTTAGGTTGGATTTCTAAGAATTTAATCAGTTCACGTTTTGCAGATGGATTAATGGATTGAAAGTTCTTCCAATGCATATTAAAAAAAGAAGGGGAAAAACATAAGAGGATTGCAATGAAGTTGCTTAAGAGTGTTGTACAAAACACATATTTTAAGGTAAAGAGTGAAGTTCACTTTCTGCAAGAATAAAATACCTGTACAAAATTTAATTTTATAATTATTTTTATGCTTCATGGATGGTCATGATACCTCATCAAATAAGGTTTCAATGTGATTGTTGGTTCTCCCCTTCTTCTCTAATATCATAGAGTATTGACATTGGATAAGTTTATCATTGCTTCTATTTACTTACAGAGACCTGTTTGATGAGTCTATCTCTTTTGAAAATACTAAAGAAGTTAATTTGTTAAAGCATTGTTTCTGATTATTTGTGTTGCTTGAAATTATTTTATGTTGATGATGTATTCATTTTTAGAGTAGCGCATAATTATAGTAGCTTTAACGAAAATTATTTTAAGATTTTCAAGTTGTCTAAATATACTTGTTTCTAATGCTTGATGGACTTATAGTGGATTGACAATTTAACCTGTGATAAAAAGTTTAGCAGCTGCTCTGTCATTCTTACCTATTCAGACTCCCACAACAAAAGAAATGTACCTAATGCTCTATATTCTATAAATTTTCTCCATGCACACATATTTGTACTAAGGATGGATCAGGGAATAATCCATTTAATAACTATGCACTTTCTTTAACCATTCTTCAGATATGTTTTAGTGCTTACTAGGGTTCTTGCTTATATTCCAAGGACATCGAGACAATCTAGAGTTATCTCCTAAAACTTTTTGTTAGGATCTGATGAGTTGTGATATCATTTTTATCTTCTTTTTACCTTCAGTTTAATAAAAGAGGTAGAAATATCAGACTGTCGTTGAATTGAAAGAGCTTGATTTAAATAGTGGTACCAGAGGATTACTTATGTAGATACGTTGAATCTTTCTATGAATATGACCATCACTCGACTTTTCTGACATAAGCCGAGTGAAGTGGAAGAATGAATTATTGAAGAATGTTCCAAATTGTCGGGTAACATTTTGTATGTTCTCAATATGAAGTGGAAGTAAGATTACATCTAATTACATGTTTTCATAGTTAGAAACCAATTTTGAAATCTTGTACATACATATTTGCAGGTTAACTACTTTAAGAGGGAAAGTTGAAGCTTTTCATATTCAAAAGGTGTACCTACCATGAGCATTTTGAAAATCAAGTATAATTAATATCATTTTATATGGAGAAAAATGGAATTTGATTGCATTAAAAGATGATGTAATTAGTTTTCTGAAAGTCGTGTTTGTATAATTATAATGAAAGTAATGTTATTTAAATATTTTTGTTATAAATTGATGATGTTTGTGTTAAACCCCGAAATTTCCTAATATTAATTATTTATTGGGATTAATTGTTGGGATTGAGGTATGTCTTAAATTT
>JAOTQR010032983.1:0-16007 GCA_025774065.1 Solanum ossicruentum | reverse complement strand
AATTTAAAATATACTTCAATCTCAACAATTTTTCCCGAATTAATAATTGACCGTTAAGTGATTACGGGGTCTAACAGATGCATATTTTAAGAAATTTATGTTTCCAATGACAATATATGGTGTAAACAAGGCTGATAAAATGATAAATATTGTGAATAAGGCTGGTAAAATGATTAATGATGTGAAAAAGGTTGGTAAAGAGATTAGTTGTGTGAAGAAGACTTATAAGATAATTTAACTTTATTATTGTGTTAGCTATTGGTAATATTAAATAATGTGACAGAAGGGTTATTTAGAAAATGTGTTGAAAGTGTGAATCCCTTGGAAACTGAGCCAAAAGATGTGTTAAATGGAAAATGATAAAATTATTGGTGTATGTTAAGTAATGTGTTGAAAGTAAGAATCCCTTGAAAACTGAGCCACAAGATGTGTCAGCTATTGGTAACAATAATGTGACAGAAAATGATAAAATTATTGATGTTAAATAATGTGTTGAAAGTGTGGATCCTTTGAAAACTAAGCCACATGATGTTGAGCCAAAATATATAACAAGTCATGTGAACTTTTGTACTCATTTGCTTTGTTATATATACAAAAATACACACACACTTTTATAAATAGGGATACTCCTTAACATTAAAGAAGATTAAAGGATTAAGGTTGTGCAGGAAATTATTCTATTCCCTTATTGTTTGGCAATAAAAATGAACATGGAAAAGGGCTTCTTCAAGGTTTTCAATCCTACCACCAGCGCAAAATAGATGGTTAGTATACTTCCTGCTTGTCGGATTTTATTTTTTGAATTTTGTTCTTCTTTATTTGGAGATGTGTATTGCGGATATAGAATGGGAAATGCTTGGTAAAATTTAAATCTGCAAAAGATATATATATATATATGAACTTAGATCCCATGCATAGTATTTGAAGTGTTCTTTTCCTCTCATTCTTTTGCTATGTAAATACATAAATATTTGATCTATGATTCTCGCTAACTCTTTTTCTTGATATTTTAAGTGATGCTTTTAGAAGAATAGGTTATGAATAAGGGGAAACAAAATTAAAAGAAGGCGTTGTCTTTGCGTGATGCAAGTAGATTTTATGTTAGCATTTTATATATGTTAAATCTCTTAATCTTATACTAGTATTATATAGATTTATTTCATCCAGTTAATATCATAAATTACATGTATTATTTCAAAATGACCACATTATGAGTATTGATGGAAGTAACTTTTCAATGAATTTTTCAGAATGCCTTAAATAGTTACATTCTTTAATTCTAAGCTTGAAAGTTCTCAAATTTGAATTTATTGAAAAAACGTTCTTCTTATATTGGTTGCATTTATGATATGGTCCATCTGATTTAAAGAAACTTGTACTAGTGTATCTCTATATTTTTTAAAAGTATAATGTTTTTTTTTCCTCAGAAAATTCCCACAGGTTATACAATTTTCAAGAGAGGAAAGTTACCTAGAAAAGTTATCCTTAGGGATCGTTTTGGAAATAAATGGACTATAAGAGTGATCAAACAAGGAAGAGATTTTTATTTTAAGTATGGATGGGAGAAGTTTATTGAGGATAACATTCTAGAATTTGGAGACTTTTAATATTTGAGAATGATGGAAAAGGAACATTTGATTTTAAATTACTTGGATCAAATGAATGTGTAAAGAAAGGTGTTGGAGGTAAAAGTGAGGAAAAAATGAATATTGAACATCAAAAGATTGTAGAGTCAAAAGGTAAGACTTATGCTAATGATAGCATTAGTTCTAGTGAAGATGATTATACTACAAATTGCATGGTAGAAGAGGTTTCAAAAGAACTGGTAGAAAAGGAAGAGAAAGGAAAGACTCAAAAAATGGCACCACGTTCAAAATGCAGATATGTGGAAGAGAAAAAATATGAAAAGACAAAAGGAGAGGAGGAAGATGAAGAAAACAATGAAAAGGTTGGCACTTGTAAGAAAAAAGCACAACGTTCAAAAGGTAAACATAACTATTAAATATCTTTCTATGAATTCTTGTGCTTCATCTTATATGCAATTTAATTAGTTTCTTGTTAGTATATTGTTGCATTCTTGTTAGTATATTGTTGCAATAATGTTATATTTGCATATTTGGACATATTCTAATAGTCTTATAAATATCATAAATATTTAAGACTATAAGTTAATTTCTAAAACGTGGTTTGTTGAGATTGAGCCTAAGGAAATATTTTATTAATTTTTTTAAAGAAGAGAAATACAAATTTAAATATCTTTTTCCAAAAATTTTGATATACGCTGAAAATCTTTTTCTTTATTAAAGTACATGTTCAATAAATTATCAACAAGTAAATGAAAAGGAAAGAGCAGTTAAGAATTTTCATGATATTTTAGTTTGTGAGCCTAGTTAGTTGACTTTCTTAACTCAGCTGAATGCCGAAAAGGCACTGCTTGCAAGGTGAAGGATGTTCCTGACCATTATGGTGCAGATATTTTCAAAAGTGGACGTGCAACTCAGCCAAAAAATCCTTACTTTGTAACAAAAATACAAGCAGAAGAGAGTGATCAACTGGTAACTAAAGTCTATAACTATATATTCTAGTGAATATTTTATAGTTTAAATCTTATATTATTCTCATTTAATAAAGTCTTTATTTCTAATTGTAGTACATTCTAATGGATGTGTTGCGAGACTATAAACTTCAACTCCCCTCGAGTATTACCATTTGTGACTCTGCTGGCAGAGAATTTGAGGCAAGTGTCAGTACATGGAACAACGATAGAAAGTGACTAGTTGGAGGATGGCACAACTTATGTAGGTTGAACTTTGTGAAGAAAGATGACAGGTGCATCTGTGAATTTGTGAGAGGAAAGTGCCACAAAGGGATTTACTTACAGGTTCAAGTTCTCCATCAAGGATCAAGTTTCAATCCCAACAATGAAGTAAAAAATTGATTTGCTGCTATTCAACATAGCATTTTAATTTTTATGGTTTCTATAGTGTTGTGTGTAGACAAATTATGAAGACTATAAGTACTATTGTTGTTGAAAAAAAATGAAGGTTAGTTTGGTTAGTACTATCAGTTTGATTATTTATGAATTAAATATGTAAACATTTGTGTTGAATGGTAGTAATTTGACTCCACCTAATTCGTTATAGCTCTTATTTTTATAAATTCTAGATCTATAAATCTTCTTAAGAGTGAAAACTTCCACTTATCTTTTTAGATTGTAAATTGTTAGCATGTGTCAAATTTTATTTATTTGTGATCCACAATGTGCTCTTCATACTAGAGTAATCTTAATCATGAATTATCCATGCAAAATTTTTGTTGGGGTGGTGATGAGGCAAAGTTTTACATAAGATATTAACACATAATACTGTCTATAGAGCAAACACATCGACAAAGTGCTCTTCTCGTATTGGAATGCACCTTTTTTATTATTATATTTTGTTAAGAATGCACATATATTTTGTTGATAGTAGATGGTGAAACTTTAACTCAAATTAATAATACCTCAATGAACTTGAATTTGATATTTTTAGATTTTTGTGTTGCTCTACACATGCATTAAGCACACATAAAATATAATTTACTAATAGATGGTGATGAACTCAAACTCATGAATGTGATTTATTTGATGAAAGAATATAAACATGGTATACCTTCAAGTATGACCATCCATGACACTTCTAGCTAAGAATTTTATAACACTCCTAATTATTCAAACTCATATAAGTATAGGAAGACCAAGATTTTATTCTACTCCCCATAGAGATAAATGTATGACCGTGGAAGGGGCCTCAAAAGTTCCCTCAACACTTCATAAAATTTTGAGTTTTGAAGACCAGGTCTATGAGCCAATTGAATGACCTATATAGTAACACTTGGTAAAATTACCAAAGTACCTCAAGAACATAGACACTCACATATGCGTCTTTTCAAACTCCATTGAAAAATTCAACCCCAAAAGTGCGATCAGCATGGAAAATTATGTGGGAAAATGGGCTTGGTTGTTATTCTATAGCAACAAAATCCAGAGATAATTTTTCGATGCAAAAATATAGTTCCAAAGAAGTGTGCGACATGTTTGCATCGCGGACTTGTCACGGATTTTGGTTGTGATCCCAATATTTTCTATTAGAGAATTCTATTAGAAATTATTTTACAAAAAAACCCAAAAGTGACCAAGTCCGCAACGTGGACTTGGTATGCCGAAGGGAAAATTTTCAGTTTTTCGCGAGGGGCATTCCAAACTCTTGAAAACCCCTCCTAAACTTAAAACATGATTAAAGAAGGTTATATTGAGTGTAAAAAGTGTTTTAACACCAATTCTTAAGCCATTCTAAACTTCTAACGAAGACTAGGGATAAGGAGAAAAGAGGAAGAGTGAGGGTTCAAGGGAATTAAGGATGAAATCTTGCAAAGTTGATTGTCAAACTCCATACTAGGTATGTAAGGCTAACCTAAAGCATGAACTTGTCCTTCCATATACCCCTTGATTGAGATAGAGTGATAGATGAACGTATTGAGTCTATTTGCATATTTTCTTAAATGTTTTCTTGCAAAATTATACATATCCTACATTTTTTCATATGTCGATGGTCATCATAAATTTGATTTACCAAATAAATGCTTTTACATTAGTTAATTTCACAAACCCTATATGTCACTTTATAAAAGAATGCATGAATGAACCTGGGGATTGAGTCTAGAGCCTTAATTTGAGAATGTTGATTATGATTATGATGTGAGTATGACGATAGGACGATAGAACTTGATGGTCTGTGAGTATTCATAATTGAACTCTAAAGATTTGTCTAATTGATTGCCCTCTTAGATATTGGTCTAATTGATTACCCTTTTAATGATTGGTCTAAGCTTTTGAAGGATATGATTGGGAATTGGTCAGATGATCGATAGGTCGAAAGACTTGATTGTGATAGAACTGATGGAATAGTGAGAGTTCTTATGAGACTAATTGATATGATTGATTGAGATGAATTTTCTTATGAGCATTGAGCCATGGGAGGAGTATTGAGTACAAAAATGAGTAAGAGTACACCCAACTCAAACTTATTAACTACATCGCCAGGCATAGGTGAGGATTCAACCATTAAATTAGATGTTCCCTATTGATTGGTAAGTCTTTGAAATAATAGCAGACTTGATTAACCGAATCCATTAAGGGTTCAATTAAGTCTTTACCTGGCAAGTACAAAAATGTTGTGGCAACATCAACAGGATTGTTGTACAATCACTAGCTCATAAGTGATTGTTTTCGAATAAAAGAAACTCCTAGATAGGTTCTATACTGATAGTACTCTAATTGAATTTGATTCATATTAGATGGGATTGGATTGGTATTGATTGGTCATTGTCTACTCTTTATTCTTGCTTTAGATAGACATTTGATATTCTGATTGACTATTTTCTTAGTTGATGTTATTTTGTATTATTCTACCTATATCTGTTTCATTCAGCCATTTTACATACTCGTACATTCCACATACTGACGACCATTTGGACTGCATCTTTTCATAATGTAGAGATAGGCACTAGAGATCATCGACAGGTGCTTCATTGAAGATTATTCCCACTTCTCAGCTGATTGGTGAGTCCTTCCTGATCTCGAAGGATGCTCGTTCTATTTCATCTATCTTTTATAGTTAGCCTTTAGATTGCTTTCATTTGTATTTGAGGTTGCTATGGACCTGTCAGCAACACCACTGAACAGTTGATAGAGGCTTCATAAACTAGAGTTGATTTGTTGATTGGATATAATTTGAGCTAGTTCTTTTCATACTAGCTTTGTTGATTTGGTTTGACCATTTATATATCGAGATTGTCCACCCACTTACTATCTTTAGTCTTCAGTTAATATATTGAATATTGATTGAATGAATGTGAAGAGGACAAGTGGTTCACTTGGGGACTAGTAATAGTCTCCGAGTGCTAGTCACGTCTAGGTTACCCTCACAGGGCATGACATGTACAATCATCGTTGACCTATAAAAGGGTTCGTGGTTTCAAAGACACTGAAAATTATTCAGAGTGTTAGAATATTCTACAAACAGTTTTTATGATCGATACACCTTTCCACGATCCATAGGATAAGTTCCCTGGTTTCTTTTTGGAGAGTAAGCCAATATGATCTTAATAAGGTGTGGGACTTTGCATTTGATATTCATTGAGCTTCTCACTTTGGGAGGTTGTGCCCTGGTTTTTTTGTGTAATAAACTGCTCCAATAGAAGATTAGTGGTACGTGATCTGATAAAGCTTTCGAAATAGAGTAGCCTCCTACATATGCACAATAATGGACCACAGTGAACCCTTAGAAGACCTATATAAGATTGGGGGGATTCTCAGTAGTAGTGACCTTTTTCACTCTTTCATGGATTGATACATATACGAAATGCTATGATGAGAAAGTTCAGTTCTGGGTTTGAAACCTGAAGGGTTGCTCTAAGCAATCCTCTATTTCTTATCCATTCAAGAGGTGCAACATACCTATGCAAATTACATGTGACAGTTACAAGAATGGACGGAAGTTAACAGTACGTGACAACATGTAACACCCCCTAATTCATCCCTACCTGGTCTGACTAGATGCTCAGAGAAAATTGAGAAAAATGATTTAGAAAGGTCACCGGAAGAAAGCCACGAAGGCCACTTACGGCCCGTAGATGAGGCCTTGTAGGTGCCCATGTGACGTGATGGAATTTTTCTAAGTCTAAGGCCCATGAATGAGATAGCCTATGGACCGTACACCATTCCATTACCGTAGATCATGTTTAATAGCTTGATGACCCAAAAAATCAAATTTTCTGGATATTGAGTGACAAGTTACTAGATGGGCCTGTTATATTAGTAACGACTTGTAAAAGATGTTTCATATGTTGATGTTCCAGAAACTAAGATTTTTTTAACCTTGAGATGGCGAGTTACTAGATGACCTGTGGCTCATGTTATAAGCCATAGGAAGTTGTTTGTAAGTCCTAGATCCAATTTTTAGTATCTCAAGTTTTGGATGCCTTCAGCCACGAGGGTTCACTTATGACCCATAAGTGGACCCATGACCCATAGACGGGGTTTTGTGGTTCCACTTGGCAGATTTTAGGAGGGGTATTTTCTTCCTTTCCTACCTTTTTCAATTAAAACCTATGGTGTTTTGGACTTAATTTAGATCCCTTATCAGTACCCTAGGTTTATTATTCTTGGTACTTACATAGAAAATCTTGAGGATTGTGAGAGGGTTGATTATTTTCCTAATTCTAGGTATGTATGGTTTCCTAAAGCATAGGACTGAGTTTGTTCACATGCCCTTCCAACTTCTTAAGTTAAGTTGTGGATAATAATTGAGTATTGACAAACCCTATAATCCTAGTCTTAAGTTATTTGCATCTATTTTGACTTTCTATGAGCAATTATCAGTAAAATAATGAGTTACATGGTGTCATATGAATTGGGATATGAAACTTACGTTCAGTTCTATAAATATTGATTTGCATCATCCCATATAACTTTTGTTGCACTAATTAGATTGAGACCATGATTATGACTGTCTAAGTTGAGTAAATTGAGCATGATTGAGCATGGGGAGAGCATATTGCATGCATTCATGCATAATTAATGAGCATCTTAATTGTTTCATGCAGTGTGCATGATTGAGTGGAGTCTAAATGATTGTTTGAGTTTGAGTCAAGAGTCTTGATTTTGTACATGGTTAATGACTCAGATTGGTTAAGTTGTCGAGTGATTGAGATAATATAGAAGGGATAATTTTGAGTTGATTGACATGAGCATGTGTTAGTCTTAGGAAGAGTATTGAGCACCGATATGGGAGCGAGTAAATAATTACTTTAACCTATCAACTATGTTGTCAGTGTAGGATAGTCATGCAGTTAACTCTGACAGGTCATGTCCCAAAAGATGAACATTCTTTTTGGACCCAAGAGAGCGTTGATCGACCTTTACCTTGGTAAGTTTAGGATAGGGGTGGTAACGATGTCTCTTTGATTGTACATCACGAAACTAAAGATGGTAGGAGTTTTGTTGGATAAGAGAAATTACCAAGCAACACGTGATTAAGCACATTTTGTTTATATTGAGTTTCATAGTACCAAGTTATTTTCAAAGCATGATTTTAGACCTTCAACTTGCATATTCATTGAGTCGAGTTATGAGCTATTGAGTTGATATTTGAGTCGAGTTGTTTGATGAAGTATGAGTCTTTACTATTTCCTCGAGCCACTTTACATGCCAGTATATTCCATGTACTGATGTCCATTTGGGACTGCATCATTAGTGATGCAGATACAAGTGATAGTGGACTTCAACCAGTGCATTGTTGGGGTCCAACTTATTACTTTCAGAGTTGGTAAGCCCTCCTTGCCTTTGGAGTAGCCCTTTTTCTTTCATTTAGTATTCTTATTTTCTTTTGATTAGATGACTATGGTTTGTCATGGTACCATCTAGATTATTAGATATAGGCTTCGTAGGCATTGAGTAAAGGATTATTGATTGTTATTTTATTTCATAACATGATCCTTGGAAACAATAATTTTATTTATCTATTTGATGTATTTTCTTGAGCATTCTTTCACTGTATAGTATGATGTGATAATGAAGTCAGGTGGTTCTCTTGGGGAATCAATAACAGTTCTTTAAGTGTCGGCCACACCAAGGGTATCCTCCCTTGAATTGACAAACTTGGTATCAGAGCCCAAAGTTTAAGTGGCTCGAGGAGTTTTTGAAGTCGTATCTAGTTAAGTCTTGTTTATGGGTGTGTTCTGCATCACGCTTCATAAGTAGGAGGCTGTAAGACACTAGGAAGGGTACACTTCTTTTGTATTCTAAGTCCGTGCAATAAAGTTTAACTTTATAAGGCTCCTAAATCATGCCTACACACTTACAGATCATGACTCTGGGCGTATTGTCACCCAATGATATACCCCAATTGGTAATAATGAGAATCCCACTTTAGAGTTGCCTCCCCAAATAGAGGCGAGGGGTCAAGGTCGACTAGCCAAAGCTACTGGAATTCCATAGGCATCTATTGCTTCTTATGCTCCTTCTATAGAGGTTGATTTTTGAGGAGCTATTACCATGCTCACCTAGCTGATAGCCACCCTAAGTAGGAATGAAATTCATAGGCTCCTAGTTCTAACTCGCAAGAGCCGACTACTTCAACCAGACTTGGACATTTATTGAGGATGAACCCACCAGTCTCCATAAGGTAGAAGGTTGAGGAGGACCCCTGTAACTTCATTGATGATATGTGGAAGGTGTTGAAAGCTATGCATGGGATTGAGATTTAGGAAGTTGATCTTGCTTCCTATTAACTTAAAGATGTGGAAAATGTATTGTATAATTAGTGGGAAGATGGTTGGGGTGAGGATGCCAAGATTGCTAATTGGAATGACTTTTAGAGTGGTGTTCTTTATCACTTCTTTCCCTAGGAGTAGAGGGAGGTGAAGATTGAAGAGTTCATGAACATGAAGCGGGAGGTGCTGACTGTTAAAGAGTATAGCCTCAAGTTCATCCAGTTATGCAAGTATGCTCTAGAGATGGTCCAGCACATGAGGGAAAGGATGAGGAAATTTATATCTAGCTTGGTTAAACATGTGAAGGAGTGTAAAACAACATTGTTGATCCCAGTCATGGACATCTCTATGCTCATGGTTTTTGCCGATAGCTTGAAGAGAGATAGAGAGGAGCAAGAGAGCAAGAAGGCCAAGTTAGTAGGAATTGAGCCTAGCTAGTCTAAGAAGAGTGAGGTAAACCAATCCAACTAGAAGAAGAGATTTATTAGTTATGAACCATTCTTATCACTCCATAACATAGGGTCCTTGATCTTAGGCTAGTGTGACCCTTAGTTCAAAGAGGAAGCAACCTGTGGGAAATATGGTAGGATGCATTTGGGAGAGTGTAGAGAGGGAGGTAATGGTTGTTTCAAGTATGGCCAAATGGGTCACTTCTAGAGGGAGTATCCAATGTCGGGACAATAAGGCCCATCCTCTACTACAACTCCACTAGCCAAAGGTAATCAGAGAGGTGTTGCATCAGGGATAGGCGGTAGAATAAATTGTCTGTATGCGATCAGGAATCGATATGACCAAGAGGTTGCACCAGATGTTATGATGGGTATGTTTCCAGTCTTTACCTTTGATTCTTCTGTTTTTCTTGATTCAGGTGCAACTCTATCCTTCGTGACACCATATGTCGCTAGTAGATTTGAGATTCTTCTTGAGTACTTGCTTGATCCATTTTCTATTTCTACTCTTACTGTTGAGTCCATTCTAGCTGAAAAGGTATGTAGGGGTTGTACGATGTCTATTTATCATAGATACTTTGGAAGACTTAATGAAGTTAGAGATGATTTATTTTGATGTGATCTTTTGCATGGACTCACTTCAAGCTTGTTATTCCTCTGTCAATTGTAGAACTCGAACAGTCAAATTCCAATTTCCAAATGAGCCTGTTATAAAATGAAAAGGTAATTTTGTAGAACCTAAGCATAAGTTTATTTCCTACCAGAAGGCCAGAAATCTAATCTCTAAGGGATACATCTATCACCTCGTGCGAGTTAAATCAGATGATATTGAACCCTCTATCCTTGTGTCCGTCCCAGATGTAAATGAGTTCCCTAAAGTGTTTCTTAAAGATTTGCCTGGAGTCTTTCTTGATAGGAAGATTGACTTCAGAATTGATCTTGTTCCCAACACCCAACCTATCTCGACTCTGTTGTACAGAATGCCCCTACTGAGTTTAAAGAGTTGAAAGAGCAGTTAAGAGATTTTCTAGAGAAGGGATTTATAAGGCCGAGTGTTTCTCCATAAGGTGCTTCGATTTTTTCTATGAAAAAGAAGGATAGATCACTAAGGATGTGTATTGACTATTGCCAATTGAATAAGGTGAATGTTATGAATAAGTAACCTCTCCTAAGGATAGATAACTTATTTGACCAACTTCAGGGTGCTATTGTTTTCTCTAAGATAGACCTGAGATCAGGCTATCACCAGTTGAAAGTGAAAGAAAGTGACATCCCCAAAGATGGCTTTTCGAAGCCAGTATGGTCACTTCGAGCTTTTGGTAATGTCCTTTGGATTGACAAACACACCTACAACCTTTATGTACTTGATGAATAGAGTATCCATGCAGTACCTTGATATGTTCATGATTGTGTTTATCAATGATATTTTGGTGTATTTTAGAGGAGAGGAGGATCATACTAATCACCTCAGAATTGCTTTCCAGATGCTTAAGGATAATGAGTTATATGTGAAGATTTTAAAGCGTGAGTTTTTGCTTAAATCGATAGCACTCCTAGACCATATAGTTTTGGGTGATGGCATTTTAGTCGACACTCAAAAAATTTGAGGTGGTAAAGAACTGATCTAGACCAACCTCTTTGACTCTTATAAGAAGTTTTCTGGTTTGGCTGGTTACTATTGCAAATTTTGTTGATGGGTTCTCTTCTATATCTGCAGCATTAGCTAAACAAACTTAGAAGAAGGTCATGTTTCAATGGTCCGATGAGTGTGAGAGGAGTTTTCCAGAGTTGAAAACAAGGTTGGCAACTGCCTTAGAATTGACATTGCCTGAAGGAATGAATAGATTTTTCATTTATTGCTATGGAATTGGGATGTCTATTGATGCAGAAGTTTAAAGTTGTTGCTTATACTTCTAGGCAACTTATGGTGTATGAGAGGAATTACCCCACGCATGACTTGGATTGGCAGCAGTGGTGTTTACTCTCAAGCTATGATGCCACTACTTATATGGAACCTATGTTGATACAGTCACATACCATAAGAACCTGCAATAAGTATTCTCCTAGATAGAGCTTAATTTGAGGCAAAGGAGATGACTTGAGTTACTTAAATACTATGACATAAGCATTCTTTACCATTCAGGTAAAGCTAATGTGGTTGTTGATGCTGTTAGCAGGTTGTCTGTGGGAAGTACTACTCATGTGGATTAGGAGAATAAAGAGTTGGTTTAAGAGGTTCACAGACTGGCACGATTGAGAGTTCAACTAGATGAATGAGATGAAGGTGGTGTTCTTTTGCATAGTAGATCTACCTCATCTCTCATACTGGAGGTGAAGGAGAAGCAAGACCAAGACCTTATCTTTTGATAATTGAAGGCAGATGTGCATAAGGGGAAGATAGAGTATTGAGATATCAAGGATTTGTGTATACCAGACGTTGGTGGTATTCGAGAAAATATCATGGTAAGAGGCCATAATTCCAAATATTCTATCCATCTAGGATCAAGTAAGATGTACCATGACTTGAGAGAAGTCTACTAGCAAAGTGGAAAGAAAAGAGACACTATTGAGCTTTTTCTAAATGTCCAAATTGCCAACAAGTCAAAGTTGAGCATCAAAAGTCATGTGGAGTAGCTTAGTACTTTAAGATCGTAGAATGGAAGTAGGAGATGGTTAACATAGACTTCATTACTAGCTTATCGAGGCCCCACAGACAACATGATTTGATTTGGGTGATGATTGATGATAAAATCTATATATTTTTTACATCAAAAACCACTACACAGCGAAGGATTATACCCGATTATACATTAAAGAGATTCTTAGGTTTCATGGAGTTCCATTGTCTATCATCTTAGATATAGGAGCCCAATTCATTGCTTAGTTTTGGAGATATTTCTAGAAAGGTTTGGGTTCAAAGGTGAAGCCCAAAACTGCTTTTTATTCTGTTATGGCTAGGCAGAGCTCAAAATTCAAACTTTGGAGGATATGATGTAGGGCTGTATTATTGACTTCAACGGAAATTGAGATGTTTAAGTAGAGTTTATGAGTTGGATCTACCACCAGAGTTAGTGGCCATTTACCAGTCTTCCATATTTCTATACTTAAGAAGTGTTTGGGATATCCACTATTGTTTATGCCTATTAAGAGTATCGAAGTGAAGGACCACTTTAGTTATGAGAAGATTCCTATCCAAATCCTTGATCGTCAGGTTCGCAAGTTGAGAACCAAGGAGATTGCATCTGTCAAGGTGCTGTGGAAAAATTAGTATACAGAAGAAGCAAATTGGGAAGCTGAAGAGGATATGAAGGCCAAGTACCATTATTTATTCCTGTCTGCTGATGATGAGAGAGTTGATGTTAACGGTTCCTTTCTATCCCTTTCTATTTCTTGAGTTCCTTTCTGTTTCGAGTTTGAGTGACGATACAGTCCTAGTATCCGATTGATGACTGGTTTGAACTGCTTATTTTGATTGATTGCATGAGTTATTGTGGCCTATTTGATTGTTGGAGTCCTGGATATGATTCATGCCTTGACAAGGTTCATAGATTGCTTTTCATTCGAGAATGATAAATAATGTAACACCCCCTAATTCATCCCAAAGAAAACTGAGAAAAAGCAATCAGAAAAGTGACTAAGAAAACCAGGAAGGCCACCTATGGTCCATAGAGTGATTTACGACCCATAAATGAGGTCTCATAGGTGTCTATGTGACTTAGTGAAACTTTTCTAAGTGTTGTAAGTCTACTCAGAGTTTTGGACTGAGTTCGTCCGTGCACCCCACATGTTAATTCTCGTAATTGAGTTCGATTAGAGTTTTGCCTTAATTCTTGAATTTCAAGTGAGTTAATTTCTCTTCCATTGAGTTAGGTATATTTATGCACTGAGATTATTATTATTATTTTATCTTTTATATTATTGGAGTTGTCATTCATAAAATACTTCTCATGAACCCTGATGAAGTTGATTATAATGGTTTTTCTATATGTTAGTTGGTATAAGATTGATGGTTTTCATGCATTAAACAAAGTATTACTTTAAATCAAAGTTTTGCATGTTGAGAGTTAAGATGATGGCTTTTCTATACATCGATGAAGGAGTAACTTAAACTGATGTTATTTTATTGAGTCCAAAGGATTATATTTTGTGGGAAATCTTTTGATGAGATGATGGAAGTTTTAATGAGTTTTTGGTGAAAATGAGCATCAAGTTTAAATGATCTTTCGAGAAAATATTTTGATGATGATAATGATGTCTTGAGATGAATTTGGTATTTAAATTAAAGTCCAATAAGACTTGATGAGATGTTTGTGAGCAATCTACTCATTGATAAATTTGAGAACATGTTTTGAGAGTATTATTGAGCATTCATTTGGATAAGGGTATAAATAAATCAAATCTCATAAACTATGCTTCTAGCATAGGGTTAAAAGAGGCTATACCTCTAAAAGTCCCTTTAGAGGGTATTATTGGATCCATTGATGGGATGTCCTTTCCCCTGGCAAGGTATTGGATGAATGTCGTAATGACATCACTTTGTTGTATCATCACTCGCTCATATGTTGATGATAGTTAGATAAGAGAAACTCCTACTTAGTGATTGGTTTATTTCGATGTGAGTTGCATATTATTGAGTTTATTTTCAAAGAATAACTTTACTCTTAAACTTGCATGTTTTATTGAGTCGAGTTGAGTTGAATCTCCTAAAATGAGTTGATTGTTGAGTTGAGTATTTTGATCATGTCCTTTTCTTTTCAGATATTGTAAATACTCGTACATTCTACATACTGACGTCTATTTGGACTGCATCATCTTATGATACAGAGATAGGTATTAAAGGTCATCAACATGTGCTTCATTGAGGATCTTATGACATTCTGGTAATTGGTGAGACCTTCCCTACATTCGGAGGATGCCCACTTATCTTCTTGCTTTGAGTTTAGAACTTTTATTTATTTTTTATTCGAGGAGACCATGAATTTTTCATTGGCACCATCTAGATGTTTAGTGATAGAGGCTTCATAGATGCTGAAGGATTAGAATTGATGTTTCATTTTGAAGACTTTTACTTTTCAAACTATTTTTACAATATTGAATTGATGTGGATTGTCAGTTTTAATCATTATTTTACTAAGTCTTAAATTGATGAGCCCACTAGAATGTTTCACGTACATAAAGTGAGTCTTCCACTGTTGATGAATGAGTGATTGAGTCAAGTGGTTCTCTTGGAGACCAACTATGGTTTCTGAGTGCCGGCCATGCCAAGGGTACCTTCCTGAGGCATCACAACAAATCTGAGATGAATTATTGTATTTGTGAACAAATTGTTGATCATTATTATAATTTACTATGGATGTCTTCAAAAAATAAAAAGCTTCAGAAGCTTCTTACATGCTGTGATTGGAAAATAGAAGGGAGTTATCGATTTGAAAATGGCTACCAAAAAATACAAAAAATGAATTTATTATTGTAGAGCATTGCTAGCAATTTGAATATAACTAAGGACCTAAACGGAATGCAATCTCAAAGTTCTCATGTGGTTATCTAAAGAATGAAGAACCGCTATCAAACGAGATCAAGTGAAGTAAGTCAACACAGAACCAGCTAAGTAGAAATTGTAGAAACGATCTAATCAGGAATACTTGCATGCATTGAAGTTTCAAACATAGATTGCTTATTAGAGCTTATTCCTTCAGATGCAAGCCAAATTCACTCTGTGATGGATAGATGAAGCACAAATAAACAATATTGTTGCTCGACATTAAACTTTTAGAGTAAGGCCTCGTGATGGGAGGAGGATATTTGAGAGGAGGAGAAAACTAAAGAGATTTTGGAGGAGAAGAGGATTTTTATTACTCAAAGGATTTTCTTATTTTTTGCTTGATACAAAATGAGAGAATGACACCCCTATTTATAGTAGCGTCACTACATATTCAATGGCTAGGATTTTTTTAATCTAATGGTTAATAATGGTTATCTAGAAAACTCCACAAAAATCTTCCAACCTAACCATTGCTAGAGAAATATAGAATTCTTTAGATTTTTACTACCTAGTAGATATTTTTACTTCTTCTAGAAATTGGGCTAATAATATATTTTGGCTAACTAATTAAATTTTGGACTAGTTAATTAAATCCCAAACAATTGGGCCAAATCAAGTTTAATATCTAACACCCTCCCTTAAACTTGATTTTGCAACCCCAAGCATTCTTCTCATCTTGATGAAGTCTTTAGCCTTCAGTGGTT
>JAOTQR010032963.1:0-16011 GCA_025774065.1 Solanum ossicruentum | reverse complement strand
ATTTTCTTGATGATTCTTGAGCGTTTATGTTTAGGAGAGAAGGGAGAGGGTTTTGATCATGAAAATTGATGTTTTAGGATTTTTAGGACCTTAAATAGACCCCAAAGGTTCTAGGATAAAATACCCTCAAATTATAAAGAAAAAACGTTGTTAACTCATCTAGTGAGGGTCCGCAACGCGCCCCAAGCGCAGACCTTCAGACAACTCAGCACCCTTTCACTAAAATGTTCATAACTTTTTACTTCGAACTTCGATTGGCGCAAAATTATATGAATTGGAAATTTAATTCAAATATCTTTAATTTGATATATTATAGGTCATCTAATTCATTATGGTTTAGGAGATATAGTCATTTGAAGTTGACCCTTCTATCGACTCATAAGAAAACTTAGTTGCAAGAAATTCTTTGAACTTGGCTTGATGTAAAAGATCCCTTATGATTCTAATCACACCTTATATACTTTGAACACTTAGGAATTGATCCTAGCACGTATATACAACTTATAAGTCATTGGTTCACCTAACTTTTATAAAATCATACATTAGAACTACGACCTCATATCAACTCCAATTCTATTCCCATACTAAGAAATTGACTTTAACATCTATGCTCAATTAAGAATCCTTAATTAAAATCCTATATTATATGAAGGATGACTTGTCTTAGCTTAAAAAAAATTTGGGGTGTTACTGATACACTACACGTGAAAAGTTGAGATGAGAACTCATTTTAGATGTTAGTGCAAAGATTAGGTTTTCTAGACAATCATTGAGGGTATGCAATCTTAATCATCCCCAAGTCTAATCTAATTTTTTCAAAATATTCTCTACTTAGTACTTTAGTAAATATTTCAGCAATTTGATTCTCAGTAGGACAAAACATTATTGAAACAAGACCCTTTTCCACATTGTCACGAAGAATGTGGTGTCTTATGTCAATATGTTTGATTCTTTTATGATGTACAGGATTCTTTGCAATATTACTAACACTTGTGTTATCACATAAAATAGGAACATAACCAATATCCATACCAAAATAAAGCAGTTGTTGTTTGATCCAAAGTAACTGAGCGCAACATGATCCAACTGCTACATATACAGCCTCAGTAGTTGACAAGGCTACTGAATTTTGTTTCTTAGTGGACCAGGAAATTATACATGTTCCAAGGAAGTGAGCCATACCTAAAATAATTTTTCTGTCCACTAGATAACTAGCAGAGTCAGCTTTAGTATACACTACATGGTTGAAACTACTACCTTTAGAGTACCAAAGTCCCAATTCTGAAGTCCCCTTGAGATACCCTAAGATTCTCTTGACAGCTTTAAGGTATGACTCCTTGGGATTAGATTAAAATCTAGCACAGATCCCACACTAAAGACAATCTCAGGTCTGCTTGTAGTGAGGTACAAGAGATACCCAATCATTCCTCTGTGTAGATTTTGTTCTACTGATAACCCTTTCTCATCCAGATCAAGCTTTTGTAGAAATAGTAATGGGAGTATTAATATCCTCGAAAACACTCCATTTTGAATCGTTTGAGAAGCTCCTTGACATACTTTTGTTGATGAATGAGAGTTCCAGTTGGAGTCTGCTTGGTTTATAGCCTCAAGAAGAAGTTAAGTTCCCCCATCATGCTCATTTCAAATTCTCTATTCATTAGCTTGGAAAATTCCTGAGTCATGAGCACAATTGTTGATCAAAAAATGATATCATCCACATATACCTGTACAATTAACAAATCCTTTCCTTTTGTTTTCAGAAATACTGTATTGTCAATTTTACCTCCAGTGTATCCATGATCTAAAAGAAATTTTAACAATCTTTATACCAAGCTCGAGGAGCTTGTTTCAAACTATACAAGACCTTGTCCAACTTGTATGCATGATCCAGAAATTTAGAGCTTTCAAATCCAGGTAGTTATTTCACATATTCCTTCTCCTTCAAGTAGTCATTTAAGAAGACACTCTTAACGTCCATTTGATAAAGAGTAAACTCCTTATAGGCTGCAAACGCTATGATTAACCTTATAGCTTCAAGCCTGGCAACTAGAGCAAAGGTTTCATCATAGTCTATTCCTTTTTCTTGATTGTATCCTTGGACCACCAGTCTTACTTTATTTCTTGTAACTGTTCCATGCTCATCAAGCTTGTTCCTGAATACCCACTTTGTTCCAATGATAGTTCTTCCCTCTAGCTTGGACACAAGATGCCATACTTTACATCATTCAAACAGATTTAACTATTCCTGCATTGCAAGTATCCAATCTTCATCCTGCAGTGCTTCCCCTATCTTTTTTGGTTCCATCATTGACAGAAAGACTTAGAATGCACACAGATTCTTTACCCATGATGTGGTTGTGATTCCAGAAGTCAGGTTAGTTAACACATTTCTCAAGGGGTGAGAGTCCTGATATTTGTAACTTTTCACCATGATTCCTTGAGGTTGTTCAACACCCACATATTCTGATTGGGAAGGTCCCAAATCAGTACATTGAGTTTCAAACTCTGTAGTTCCCTCTTACTGTGAACTCTCTGGTTGTCCTGTAGATGAACTAGGTACCATTGATCCTGATTATGAACCAGGTACCACTGATTGTTCCTCTGTCCTGTGCTTTAGTTCATAGCCATCCTGTAGTTCAATCTAAAGAACACACTAGTTTCATCAAACATCACATGAATGCTTTCTTCAACATAATTTGTTCTTTTATTTATCTCTCTATACGCTTTACTGTGTGAAGAATATCCTAGAAAAATTCTTTCATCACTTCTAGCGTCAAATTTTTCCAAATTATCCTTACCATTATTATGAACATGACATTTGCAGCCAAATGTCCTAAAGTGTGAGATATTTGGTTTTCTTCCTTTAAGTAATTCATAGGGAATTTTGTTTAAGATAGTCCTTAATATGTCTCTATTGAGAATGTAAGCAGCAGTATTTATGGTTTCAGTCCAAAGATTTTTTGCCAGGTTACTAGCAATCATCATTGTTCTGGCCATGTCTTCTAAAGTCCTATTTTCCTATTCTACTACTCCATTTTGTTGAGGTGTCCTTGGAGCAGAGGAGTTGTGATCTATACCATTTGTTGCGTAGAATTCTAGAAATTTTGCATTTTTAAATTCCGTTCCATGATCAGATCTTATGAAAATTATGGAAATCTCCAGTTTCTTTTCCATTTTCTTGATGAAAATAGAAAAGACATCAAAAGACTCTTCTGTAGAAGCTAAAAAGAGAATCCAGGTAAACCCTGAGTAATCATCAACAACAACAAACATATACTTTTTACGTCCTCTGCTTTTTACCCTCATGGGTCCACACAGATCAATGTGAACTAGTTCTAGGCACCTGACTGTACTTACCTGGTTCTTTGACTTAAAAGATGATCTTACCAATTCTCGGCACCTGGTTGTACTTACCTGACTCTTTGACTTTGGAAGATAATCTTACTCGCATTCCCCTTACACATGAATTGTATACTCTGTTGTCTTAGAAATTAGTTTTAGGCAACCCTATAACTATGTCCTTTGACACCAGAGTATTTAATTGTCTATTTAATTGCTTTAGACTTAAATGTCCAATAATTCATATAATTTCTCTCAATCTCTAAATGTATTCTTAAAATTCTCTCAACTCTCTCATTTCTCAAATCTCTCTACTACTATCAAAATAATTATTAATATTTATTATTTACTCTCTTTTATCTTAATTAATAAATTCTTATTACTAATTATTTAATTAGTTATTTGGAATTTGGAGCAAAATTTGGTGGAGCATATTTGGAGCATATTCAAGCTTCAAGTTTTATCAACTTCGGCTTCTATATCTATTTTTTAAACAGAAGTTCGGTACATTCGTTCCAACTTATTAATTTCTCTTATTAATTTTTATTCTTTAATTGTTACTTGGTATTTGTTATTAGTTGAATACTTGAATTACTTTTGCATTATTTATAAATTTATATTATCATTTTATTAAAAACAGACTTTGGTGAAAAGGAAAGGGAAGAAGTAATTTTTTTGGTGGAATTACAAAAGCATAAACATGTTAAAAAACAAGTGGTAGTTCTTCTAAATCAACTAGACAACCGCCAATTCTTATATATACGGAAGATTTTACACATGTTAACGAAAATTATTTTGATATCGATTCTAACATGAAATTAAATCATGAATTTCTTCAACAAAGATTTGGTTTTAGTGAAGATTTACCGGAAGATGATTTTGAAATTAATAAAGATGAAGATATTTATGATGATGATGAAACACAACCCCCATATGCTTCTACTACGCACCCCCTCCCGCTCCTGCTCCCCCTCCCTCTCCCCCGTACATCCAGACACAACTTGTAGGCCTAAAGCACAACGTGTAAAAAAATCGGTTGTTTGGCAATTTATGACACAATGTCAATGTAAAATAAAGACTATTTGTAATAATTGTAAGCATGTTTTAAATCATAAAACTTCGGGAAAGGTGGGTTGGATGGGTCATTTGAAAAATCATTTGATGCATTCTTGTAAGTTAATACTTTTTGTTGAAATCCAGGTTTTATTAATTATATTCAAATTATTTATAATCCATCGTTTCATGTTGTTTCAAGAAATATAATTAAAAAAGTTGTTTTTAATTATTATACACGACATTTATAATATTTTCGTTGTTTATTTGCTTATAATACTTGTAAAGTAGCGGTTACTTTTGATATGGGTTGTCACGCTCCGGGAGGGTACCCTAGATGTGACTAACACTCGGAGTCGATTGCTAGCCCCAAGTGAATCACTTAGTCTCATTGCATTCATTCAGTCAACTCATATGTGGAAGTTATAAAGAGTATAACAAACTATCAGTGGGCTATCACAATCACTATCATAAAGAGTACGAATACAAGCAACTCAATAGAAATAAGGAGTGGGAAAAATGTCAATCTCAACCTAAACTATCAATTGTCTATGTCTATGAAGCCACTATAGCTATCCTCTAAGAAGGTACCTTAACAGGCCATGACTACCATAGTCAAATGAAATAAGTCTAAATATATGAAAGATAAACATGTCCTTCGAAAGCAAGGGAGGACTCACCAAGTCTCTATCTGGGGATCTGCAAAACTCAATGAGTAGCCTGCTGAAGTCCTCTGTCTACAGAATCTGCATCATAAAACGATGCAGCGCCAAAGGGCATTAGTACATGGAGTGTACTGTATGTAAAATGGGTTAAGGTAAACAATATATGTGACATCAGTTCATCAATCGCTTATCCTCATCTCAAAGTAAAGGACAGGACTCAATCACCTTATTATCCATCAAAACATCACACAATCACATCAACCTCAGAGTATTATCAACAAGGAACCTATCTAGTAGTTTTTATAACCGACAACCACCACCTATGAGTTGGTGGTGATAAAATGAAGCATGTCGTTGTCAGATTTGTTCAGTACCTTTTTGGGCTAAAGGACGAGTCTGTCAGGGATCCTGAAGAAGTCTGTCAAGTCCTCTGCAGGACAAAGGAAACATTCGGTTTCACAGTCCAAACCTCTCCTATGCTAGCCACATAGTTAATGAGTATGAGTGGGACTCACTTTTACCCATTTTAGTGCTAATGCTCCTCTCAGGACTCAATATGCTCATAAGTCTATTAATGTCAGGCTGGTTATACAAGCAACCCCCCTCTTAGGCAGGGACCTCATCTCATCTATCAGTCTATCAGCTCAAGAAATAAATTTTTCCTTTCAAACTCTATCTCAATCTCATTTAAACCTCAAGAATATTAACTTCATCTACTTCAGCCATCACAACACTCATCTCAAGACTCAAACCACAACAATCCACACATCCATAAATAATCAAGGCTTAGACATCAACCGACGTTCATTATTGTTGTCTTTAACAAGGAAAATTATATAGAGTGAGTATATAATCAGTCAATAATACATATAAACAGTAACTTAAAATATGATGATCATCAATTTAAGATAATATAGAATAACTACAGATAAATATCAAGAAATTCTTCAAGAATTTCAATTCAGGACTTATCAACTATCAACTAACAACTCAATCTATATATTGGGGCACATGGAAGAACAGTTCCATGTTCTAGGTAGCCTTTATATACCTGGAATGGAAATTGTTCGAATCTTCAAAGAAACCTTTGCCTTGAACCTTGAATACTTAAAACTGTTTCTGCTTCTCCTCTTAGACTCTAAGCTTAGATTTAGAAGAAAAATTTGGGTTTTTGAAACCCTTTTCACTAAAAATGACCTTTAAAACATGTTTTGGGACTTAAAAAAATGAGTTAGGAAGGACCAAAATGCCTTTCCCATTAATTAAATTTTTTTTTTAAAAAAACACACATGGTGCGGACCAGTGTAAATTCTCATTTTTTGAAAAAAACATAATTCCTATTGAAAAAGCAAAAAAGAAAAATCACAAGTGCATCTCCGTGCCCCTTTCGCGTCGTATTAGGGGCACGGATTTGCTATTGTTTTTTGAAAATTTTTGGAATTTTATTTTACGATCTGGTTGCTCTTAAATCAAGTCGAGACAATTTCCTGACTTGATTTTCCACACCTGATTGCAAATCTAGTCTCAAATTTTCCATCAGAGCTTTGGAAGACGTGTTATGCGCACGATACATTTTAGGGGTGTTTCAGTAATTTCACAAGGTGTTACATCATCTCCCTTTGGGATCATTCATTCTCGAATGAAGAGTAAAAGTAGATATCTAGGCATGAATAGATTCAGAATTCATCTTAACATTCACATCTATCAATTAATCTTTCAATCCTATCCCAATCAACAACTGACTCTACTCGGACTTAGGAGTAGGCAATCGACTCAAGGAAAGACAATCAATATAGTTAATGGTTAGGAAATTTCCTCCAACATTCTTATCGTTAGACATGAATAACAATCAAGACTCGTCTCAATAGTCAATCAATCTGGGCAATCAAAAGTCACTCAGAATAGACAAATTGATTCAGATAAAGAGTATATATATTCTATTTAGAATTTTCACCATCAAGCACGAGTGGAATGATGAACTCAATCAATTTGAATAACTGAAACACTTCGATAATCAGTCCTTCAAACTCAAGAAGGAAGCCATCAACTCTAATGGAAAATGGGACCATGATACATAAAACTCTATGTTCGACTCTCAAGCTTAGCACCTGGTCTCAATTGTACTCCCGTTTCATAGCACTCTACTCTATCAACTTAAGCTTATAGTTCTTACTCCGGTTTCTATCTATCCACCTCCTCCTCATCTATTCAAACCTACTTTTAAGCCTCAAGATGTTATTCATGAGATAATCATATTCTTACAAGATTAATCCTCAATACTCAACTCTAAACTTCAGCAAGGCTTGCATCACAAAATCAGTCGTCCTCTTTACTACCCCCCATCCTTACTTGAATCCCTCATCACGAAGTCTTCAATAGTCTATCATTAACACTTACGTAACAACAACCACACATTCATGCCTATCACTCTAACCACTTCAACTATGTCTTAGATTCTCCAAGCCTGCTTAACACCTCTACCTCCACCATTCAATGAACTCTCACTCAAATTCACACCCACATACTCTACTCTTACCTACCTATTGCACATCATAGGGTCTCTTCCCTCTCCCTCTCCCTCTCCCTCTCCCTATCTCTATCCCGTATGACACAAATTAACACTTATATCACAACAATGCTATATTTACACTTCCTTATCTACCCCCAATCTTAATCTACAACTATCAACATCATAATCTGGACCTGGAGGAATTCATCATCTCCCTCTTTGGTGAACCCTCAACTACTACCTCTCATGCAAAATAAGCACGAATACCATCAAGAACTTAAATAATCAGATACTTGAATACATATTCTCAAGAATAGGCCTAGAACACAATGTCTAAAGTTCAAACTTGATCCCGAACATCAATATTAGGCACGAATACTATCAAGGACTTGCATACTCAAGTATGCGGAGGCTCGCAAGGAACATCAACTCAAGAATAGGAACTCAAATGCCTTATCACAATTCAAAAGAACTCATTCTCTCCCATCACCCATGACTCGTCTACTATCCTCAACAATACTCCTATCAAGATTGGAAAGTTGTATTACTCAAAGAGATGTAAAAAAAGATCATTAGCATGATTTAATCGAGAAATCTTATCTGAAGAAATTCGTAAAGAAGTACAATCCCTCTTTTCTATCAAGACTAATTCGGAGTTCACAGAACTATATATAATATGAAACTTGAGTCGTATATCAATTAACATAAGAGCAGAAGCACTCAGATCAATGGGGGTAAGATCAAAATTGTTGAATGACTTCATCCCTTTTTATCCTCCCAACTCGAGTAACAATCAATAAGTGGTATATGAGACTAGGTCACAGGCGTGATAGTCGCATACCAAACGTGAAGAGAGTATCACCTCAACGAAAGAATAAGGAACGTAGGATATGACAAAAACTGATGTCTCATCTCGATCAACCCATCTCTATCAAACTTAAGATCTACTTTGGTCTACCGCTTCGTCATCTCACCCTTAGCTCTCAAGGTCCTCTCTCTAAGTTTGTGAATCAATTTTCCCTACTAAGCTATAAGCACATTCCTCCATTCGGTCAAAGAATAACTACCCGTAGCTCCTTTCCTGCCTCTATGGGGGTCTATCTATATTTTCTATTATGGTGGTGTACCTAACCACTCTCCACTCCTCTTGCAATCTAACCTCTTCTTTTGTCTGCTAACACTCAACTTCTATGTTCTTATGAACCCATCTATATAAGACTTAGGCTATAAGGAGAAACTCCTCGTCATCTATCCATAAAACCCCCAATCAACCTAGTTGCTCGGGATGACCTAGAATGACTACCTCAACTTACTATTGAGTTATCGACGTTTCACTAATTCACCTAAGGGACACTTGTACCCTACCCATAGCATCACTTTCCTTACAAATTAACATCTCCATGCACTATGGAAAGTCTTTTAGATAAAATCTCCAATTAATGTTATCACTCTCATGATACCATCTCTTCTTCTGTACTACTCCTCACAATTCAAGCTTAGCATCTAGTTCTAACATGTGCACCTATTACACACCTACTTAACGCTAACTTACAACTATTAGAGAGATATTTAGGGAACATAATCCCACTGAAATCTCATAGTGAGCGTTCAATTGGAAAATCCCTTCTTCATAACTCATTACTACTCCCCTATTCGATCATATCTCCTTATCTGACTAAGCTCATAACTTGATGAGTCCCATGAACTCTCACCCGCAATTATCAGCTTAAGTTAGATCCATGATATTGGAAACACTCTTTCCCCCTATTCAAGATCTACACTTTTAACCTCAATAGTATGAATACTACAACACATCAACATACACTTTCTTCTAGTTTCTGGGCACGCCCTAACACATTCTGACACTAAGTCTCCCTCTCTCAATACCTCACCTAATCATGACAATCATGGGGTACTTTCGACTCTTTCATCAAGTTTATGGCTATTGGCTCATCCCTTCACTAGTTACCTAATGGATACATATCTCTAGATATAAGGCTCAATCAATCACCACTCTGCTTACTTAGTCTCCTCCTCTCCCTCATTTTCTTTCTTGCTCAGGGCTAACAACTCTATTAAGGTTTTACAAGACCTCAAATCTCACTCTTAGTTGGCAACATTAAAATTCTTGGAAAGATGAACTTTTCTATTTGCATAACATCAAAAGCAAGGAAAGATTCAACTTATACCTGTCATAACTTCACGGAGTGTTTCTATGAGTTGGCCAACTATTGCGGCATATAACAGGTTTGTAACCTCACTCACACTAGGAGTAGCATCTCTCTGATTCCCTCTATCTGATGGAGTAGACCTAGCGAGTTGGGCTTGGTTATCCCACTTCGGATAATTCCTCTAAAAGTGACCTTCTTATCCACACTTGAAGCAGCTGCTGGTGCCCAATCGACATCACCCGAAATGTAGCATGCCACACCTTCTACATGGTGGTTTTCCTTTACAGCCCCGAGCCACACTTCCTCGGATGAAGGGTTTCTAATTTTGAAGGGTTGATTTCTCCTCATCTCAGATTATATCTACCATTGGACATGGGTGCAGTCACCAATGGTGGTATATACTTCCAAGGTCTCTGCATACGGAGGAACCTACTTCCCTCCTCACCCCAAGCTTCCACCATCTCACTCTCTTTGTCCTCTCCTAACCATCGATTATGCCCGACAAGCTGAGTAGTAGGTTCAAGCTTCTTGGTGATGATAATGTCCTTTAAATCCTCGATGCATTTAGAAGACATGGTCTACAATGTGTAAAGCACGATTTAATAAAGAAGTCTTATATGCTTTGACTCTATCGCACGGACTTAGAATTTGAAAGAAGGGAAACAGTTCCTAAATGTCCTATAGCTCCAAATTATGGATGTGGAGATCTTCACACCGATAATAAGGACTCTACTAGACACAACTTCATAGAATCGCTAGGACTCTTGAACTCGAGGTCTAATACCTAGTTTGTCACGCCATAGAAGGGTACCCTATATGTGATTGTCACTCGAAGTCCATTGGTAGCCCTCAAGTGAACCACCTAGTCTTATTGTATTCGTTCAATCAACTCATATGCGAAAGATATAAAGATAATGACAGACTATCAGTGGGCTATCATAATCACTATCATAAAGAGTACGAATATAAGCAACTCAATAGAAATAAGGAGTGGGAAAAATGTCAATCTCGACCTCAACTATCAACTTTCTATGTCTATGAAGCCTCTATAGTTATCCTCTAAGAAGGTACCATGACGGGTCATGGCTACTACAGTCTAATGAAATAGGTCTAAATAAATGAAAGATAAACATGTCCTCAGAAAACAAGGGAGGAATCACCAAGTCTCTGTCTGAGGGTCGTCGATCCTCAACGATTAGCCTGCTAAAGTCATCTGTCTACAAAATCTGCATCATCAAATGATACAGCATCAAAATGGCATTAGTACGTGGAATGTACTATATGTAACATAGGCTAAGGTAAACAAGATATATGACATCACCAATCGCTCATCCTCATCTCAAAGTAAAGGACAAGACTCTATCACCTTACTACCCATCAAGACATCATACAATCACATCAACCTCAGATTATTATCAACAAGGAACCTATCTTGTAGTTTCTATAACTACAACTACCACCTATGAGTCGGTGATGATAAACAAAAAGATGTCGTTGCCATATCCATGCAGTATCTTGTCGGGATAAAGGACGAGTCTGTCAGGGATCCCAAAGTAGTCTATCAAGTCCTCTGCAGGACAAAGGAAACTTCCGCTTCACGATCCAATCCTTTCGTATGCTGGCTACGTAGTTAATGAGTACGAGTGAGACTCGCTCTTACCATTTCGGTGCTAATACTTCTCCTAGTACTCAATATACTCACAAGTCTATCAATGTCAGGTTGGTTATACAACCAAGCCCCCTCTCAGGCAGGGACCTCATCTCATCTATCATTCTATCAACTCAAGAAATAGATTTTACCTTTCAAACTCTATCTCAATCTCATTTAAACCTCAAGAATATTAACTTCATCTACTTCAGCCATCACACCACTTATATCAAGACTCATACCACAACAATCAACACATCCATAAACAGTCAAGGCTCTAGATATCACCCTAAGTTTATTATTGTTGTCAAGGAAAATTATATAGAGGGAGCATACACTCAGTCAATAGCACATATAAACAGTAATTTAAAATATGAAGATCATTAATTTAAGATAATATATAAGAACTACAAATAAATATCAAGAAATTCTTCAATAATTCCAACTTATGACCTGTCAACTATCAACTAACAACTCAATCTATACATTGAGGCATATGGAAGAACAATTCCATGTTTTGGGTAGCCTTTACATACATGGAATGGAGATTATTCGAATCCTCAAAGAAACCTTGGGCTTGAACCTTGAATCCCTAAAAATGTCTCTGCTTCTCCTCTCAGACTCTACGTTTAGACTTAGAAGAAAAATATGGGTTTTTGAAACCCTTTTCGCTAAAAACGACCTTTAAAACACGTTTTGAGACTTAAAAATGGGTTAGGAAGGACCAAAATACCCTTCCCGTAAATAAATAAATTTTTTTCAAAAAAACACGCACGTGCCAAGGGCACAGACTAGTGTTATTTCACATTTTTGGAAAAAAAATGTAATTCTCATCAAAAAAATAAATAAAAATCACAAGTGCATCTCTATGCCCCTTCCGCGTCGCGCCAAGGGCGCGGATTTCCTACGATTTTCTGAAAATTTTTAGAATTTTATTTTTCGACTCGATTGCTCTTAAATAGGGTCGAGACCATTTTCTAACTTGATTTTCCGCGCTAATAGCAAATTTGGTCTCAGATTTTCCATTGAAGCTTTGGAAAACGCGTTGTGTGCATGATACATTTTAGGGGCGTTTTGGTAATTTCACAGGATGTTACATGGGCGATAGTGTAAACGGTTATGATTATTTTATAATTACTGCACATTGGATTGATAAAAATTGGTTTTCCAAAAAATGAATTTTAGGTTATAAATGTTGTGAAATGCGTAAATCCAGTTCTTATATTCCTCAAATAATTCTTGTAGTCTTACAATATTTTGGCCTATCTAATAAAATAATTAGGGTAACTTTAGTTAACACTTCTAGTAATATAAATGTTGTAGATTATTTAAAACCTATTTTTACTCCTATTTATCAAGATGGTTTTCATATAAGGTGTGTTGTACATATATATAATTTAATTGTTAGAGATGATATTTTTTTATTTGATATTATTGTAATAAAGTTGAATTAGCATGCCATTTTATTTTTAAATGTCAGGTTAAAGCTAGACGTAAAGAATTTGAAAATAAGTGTATTGAATGCAATTTGCCTGTTTGAAAAATTCCTAAAGTGGTAGTTACTAGGTTGAATTCTTTATATGACATGCTTCAAGTAGCTTATGAATATCGGAGACCCCTTCAAATGGTTTGGAATGCACATAATTCTGATATGGATTTTCGAATTAATGAAAATGATTGGAAAAATATGAAGGAACTAGTTGATTTTTTTAAGTTTTTAACTTAGCTACTAAACAAATTTCAAGTCTTTATTATCCTACTATTTCTTTCATTTTATCAAATATTTATGTCATTTCTTGTAAATTTGCTAAATTTAAAGATAATCCAAAATTTCAACAATCAGTTTAAAAAATGATTGATAAATTTAAAAAATATTTTTTTCCTCAAATTTATTTAACTGCAAATTTATTTAAACCGACTTACAAGATGTAAGTGTATCTAAAATGGTAGATAACATATGTAGATATTTAGAAATTGAAGATAATGAACCAAATCCTTCTAAAGTAGCATTAGATCAGAGGCTAGGAAAGTTTATGATTTATATGTTTCTACTTTAGATGATGTACAATTTCAACAACCAGAACCGTATAGGTGTAGATACGACGATCATATTGATAACATGGTAGAATATAATTTTAGTCTTAGTACTAACGATCATATTTATTTAAAAATGATTGATAAATTTTAATTTAAAAAATATTTTTTTCCTCAAATTTATTTAACTGCATATTTATTTAAATCGACTTACAAGAGGTAAGTGTATCTAAAATGGTAGATAACATATGTAGATATTTAGAAATTGAAGATAATGAATACCATCCTTCTAAAGTAGCATTAGATCAGAGGCTAGGAAAGTTTATAATTTATACGTTTCTACTTTAGATGATGTACAATTTCAACAACCAGAACCATATAGGTGTAGATACGACGATCATATTGATAACAAGGTAGAATATAATTTTGGTCTTAGTATTAACGATCATAATGATTTTGATAGATATCTTAATTAGGCTACATAAAATATTAAAGATGCACAGGGGAAGACGCAACTTTTGGACTGGTGGAGGAATCGAGGCAAATCTTTTCCAAGACTTCAATGTGTGATCCGTGATATTCTAGCTATTCAAGCATCATCCATAGCTTCAGAAGGCGCTTTTAGCGTGGCAAAATACCAATTTGGGGACTTTCGACAATCACTAGCAGCAGACAACTTGAAAATATCAGTTTTATTCAGAGATTGGATAAATGCGGAGCGGAGGAGTAGGACCCCCTTTCTCTAGCTTATTAGGGGCCTACCAAGGAGTTCCATTAGTGACTGGTAGATTGGCTCAGGCCATTGAAGGTGGTGGGAAGCGGAGGACCTTTGCTATATGTAATTATATAAAAGAAAGGGGATGGGAGTCTAAATATGCCGTCTCAATTTGAAACCTACGTAGATAATATTTTATCGGAAAGTGAAGACGACATGGATTTCATGAAAGAACAAGCTCCAGTTGAGATTCCAGACAATGTAACTCTAGAAATGTTAAAACAACTTAGGAAAGATTTTCAAAATGCTATCAGATATTAGTATATTATAAATTGTAAATTTGTAATAAACAAGACCTAATTAAAGCAAAACACTTCCTAGAAGGTGGCTGCGTAAATTAAGTGCCTAATTGAAACAGAACCTTTCCTAAAAGGTGGTTATGTAAATTAGATTTTTTTCTAAAATCTATACAACACTATAACTTCTGTAGTAACTATTGACATTCCGAAGGCGCAACGTCGTGACAACTCAATAAAAAATAATAAAATAAAAGAATTAAAGGAAAAATAGGAAAGAATAATTTGACCACTTAATTTTAAGGATAATTAGGAAATCAATTAATTATTTACGAAACAGTCTACGAACCAAAAGATTCTACGTAGGGGTTCAAGTTATTCCAAAAGAAAGATATTAGCACCCTTCAGAATCCACAACTGTGAATCCCGATTGAACTCATTTTTTCAAATTGAGGAGGAAATACACAGTATAACACTAATATGATAATCATGAAATAAACACACAAACAATGAAATAAATAATGACATGGCTAACGTTCTAATATTTGCCTAATGTCAATAATATACACAATAATGAATAAATAAAAAATAAACTAAAATTGTTCCCTCTTTAAAAATGGGGAGGCGTCGAAAATCCCACGGATAGATTCGGTCTAGGTTTAACAAATAATGAAATTAAACTAGAAAACTTGAATATTAACATGTAACAAAAATGAATATAAACAACATTTTTCCGTCTTTCGAATGGGGAGACCTCAAAATCTGACGGATAGATTCGTCATTGGCCAAGTTTAACAAATAATATACATATGAATTTAAACTAAAATTTTCCAATTTTAACATATTATTAATATCAACTTAAACTAAAAATTTTCCGTCTTTTTGAATGGAGAAGCCTCGAAATCCTATGGATAGATCTTTCATCGGTCAGGTTTAACAAACGACATCGAATATAAAATTAAGAAAATAAAAATAACATGCAATCACTATCAAATGGTAATCAAAATAACACATTGAATAATTCTTTTAATGAAATAAATAAAACCAAAGAATAACTAGATTGCGAATTAAAATAAAGTAACACACTAACAACTGAAACAAAACACAAATTTAGAATCATTAGATACTTGTCACACCCCACCCTAGGGTCGTGACCAGTACCCGATAGGAGCACCTAAACACATACTAAATCGAATTCCCTCAAATACATAGCCTGGAAATCTACCGAAATTTCGGCAGACTTTCCTCTGTTTTACTGACTAACCTCACCTGCAATAAAAGATTCAGCAGCAGCCCAGACACATATATAAATACATAAATCTCATACACATACATAAACGCGGGCCGACAAGGTCTCCGCTGCGGTCTTGCCGCCTAATAAACATAACATACATGCATAATACGGTCTCGCCGCCTGAAAGAGTACAAAATTATACCACGAACCATGCACATGCCTGCCTAGCATAATGTTAGACCCCGTAAATAGATAAATGGAGGTCAATTACTCATTCGAAAAAATTGTTGTGATTGAGGTATATTTTAAATTTAACTAATTTATGATGCGTGAGTATGGAATCAAGT